>JAOEGL010000014.1:11329625-11565652 GCA_034509955.1 Urosaurus nigricauda
CTGGGAGCCGTAGCGCTCCAAAGGAACCGTCCCCGGCTCCGACCAGAATTTAATCTCAAGCGGAAACATTTTTTCCCTCCTTGCTTTTCAGTTTCGAGTCAATCGACGCTTCTTCTTGTTGTTTTGAAATGATCGATGGGGACCGTCTGCTAACCTTCCTATCTTTTTTTCTTTTTTCTGGCAGGCGAATGTTCCCCAGCTACAAAGTGAAAGTCACGGGACTCAACCCCAAGACCAAGTACATTCTGCTGATGGATATTGTCCCTTCCGATGACCACCGGTACAAGTTTGCGGACAATAAATGGTACGCATTGGGAGGCTGGAGCACGATCCATTCAACACTTGAGTCCCGGGGATTTTCAGAAGGGCTCAAAGTATTGTCAGGAGGCAGTGGAAGGGCCTTTGGAGGACCATGCGTGTTCCATTCTTGGAATCATGGCCTCTGAAAGCACATAGGAACCACTGGCTGGAGCGTCTTAGGTTCAAATCCACCCAACTGTGAAGCGCATTGTCTGATCATGGCTCGCTCACCTTCTCTCCCAGGTCTAATCCGTGCCGCGGAAATAATGCACTCTGATACCACCTTTTACTGCCGTGGCTCAGTGCTTTGGAAGTCTGGGATTTGGGTGAGAGCTTGAGCCTTCTCTGTCAGAGAGCTTTAGTGTCGCGGCAAACTGCAAATCCCAGGATCCCGTTAACGTACGAAGCCACGGCAGTTAAAGCGATGACAGGCTGCACTAGTGCTGCAATGCGGACGAGGCCACAGTCTACGTGAGATGATCACACTAGGGTCGATTCCGGAGCCATCCCACAACGATCCCATTATCGGCAAGGAACATCCCATTATTGGCAATGGGATAATAGCGGGATGGTAATGGGATGATTGTGGGATGGTTCTGGAATGGGCCCCAGTGTGATAATCTCATATCTAGAGTGGTTAGGAGGTTAAAAGAGAGCATGCGAGATTACCTTAAAAGCTCCTTTGAACGCCTTCCGGAAGAGAAAGGACATCTCCTGGACACTTTGTGGGTCAACCGGAAGTCTGGATCTGTCCTTTTTCTTGGTCTGGAGCTTCTCAAACTCCTGGATGCTGTTGCAGGTGTTTAGTTTTGAAATGTTTTCTTGATGTCTCTAACTGACCAACCTGTTGATAGAAATTCATTTGGACCCTACTGGTAAATTCCCCCCCTAAATAAGTCTATAGGATTTATCTCAGGTTGACTGTTGACCATTCAACCGTCGATTCTGTGGGTCTACTCTAGTTGGGATTGACCTTTGGGATCTCAGGAAATTATGGGCAAGGATCAGAAGACGGAGTGGTGGCTTCCATGTCAATGGGGCGGCGAATCTGCTCCGGCTTTTAGCCTGAACTTTAAAAAAACAAACCCAGCTATTTCAGTGATGGAATTCAGCACCTCGGACAGCTTTCCTAAAACCTAAAATGGGTTCGCCGTCTGACTGGCATAGAAGTTGCCTCCCATCTTCCTGAGCCGAAGCCGGCATCAAGGAAGGGTTTCCGAAAGAAACGTTCCGCCCATCCCTGAGCGACGCCAAAGACGATCGTTCGTCTTTCGAGGCGGCGTGCGATTCTCTTTCTGTTGGACGTGGAAAGTTGGCTTCCGTCGCCAACGTAAACGTTAAAGACGCGGAGAGGATCGCGGTCCGCCGGCCAAAGGAGGGAGGGAACCGTAACTAGGAAGTCCATGTCAGGATGCTTCCAGATAGATGCCAAGATTGTGCAGCCCTGCCGTCTTTTTCTCCGCAACCGTTTTTCTGTCGTACGAAGAAGAAAAAAAGTGGCGGGGAAACATGGAAAAGCGGACCGCCTCTCGGTCCAGGACAGAGACTGTGTAGCAAGTCTCTCCGAGAGCATTTCCAACTCTTGCGCATCGCAGCTACCTTTAACTCCGAGAGACCTTCTCTCGGAGTTAAAGGTAGCTGTGATGCGCAAGAGTTGGAATTGCTCTCGGAGAGACTTGCTACACAGTCTCTGTCCCGGACAGAGGAGGCGGGATAGACATACACTTTTAAATCCAATTTTTATTATTTATTATTTAATTCAAGAGGCCACATCTGCATCTGCACGGCAGAAATGATTTGATCCCACTTTATAACTTCAGTTGTATGGAATTCTGGAAATGGTAGTTTGTTGTGGAGCTAGAGCTCTCCGACGGAGAAGGCTACATGTCTCCCAAAACTACCGTTCCCAGACTTCCTTAGCATTGAGCCAGGCCATTTGAAGTGGGCTCAGACTGGATTATTCCTGCAGTGCAGATCCAGCCCAAAGGAAAAGGTCTTCCCTTTTGCTTCCATGCTAATTTTCTACAAATATATAACATTTGCAAATGAAGGAAGGGAGAGAAAGGTCATATTTCCATGGTGTGGATGCTCTGGTTGACATTAGCCATGATTTGTTGCTTTCTTTAGCCACAAATTAAACCACAGTTTGTTCCCCCGCTTTGTGGACTGTTTCCCACTTGTTCCTTTTCTCAGCTTCTGTTTCTCAAGACGGGCGGGTGGGGAAAAAAGCTAGGGATAAATCACAATTTTACATTCAGATGCCATGGTTTCAGTGATCCCTTCCAGATGTTTTGGACTCCAGCTCCCAGAATTCCTGACAGTTGGCCAAGATGGCTGGGGCTTCTGGGAGCCAAATGCCCGAAGGACCAAAGCTTGGGAAACGTTGTGAAACAAAGACGGCGACCATGAGCCTCCAGTGAACCGTGTCGTCGAACGGCGGTTTGTGTCTGGCTGACAAACCATGGTTTGTTTGTGAGGATGGATTCCGAGCCAACGGCAAATCGGAATCCACCGCTGGCTTATTATAATATGCAGTTATTTATAAGCTTTTATAAATAGACGGCATGGTTCATTGGAGCTCTGTCTTCGTTGAACAATCGCTAATGTTGTCGCGGTCCTGAAATGGTAACGTGGATGTTACCATTATGGATGACGTACAGTGGAACGTCAGGTTTCAACGGTCTCGGTCTCTAAATAAATAACTGCATATAATAAAGAGACAGAGACCGTTGAAACGTGACGTTTCACTGTCCGTAATCGATAATAGTTAACATCCACATGATCATTTCTGGACCGCTACAACATTAGCGATTGCAAGACTAAGAACGGAGAGACCATTGGATCGAATTAACAGTGAGGCTTGTCTTGGGTACGATGCGTTTGACGAAAACGATGAATGTAATCGCGGGCGAAGTTAGCCGTTCGGCCGCTTCTCCTTCCCGCCATGCCGCCCCGGCCTTTTCTGGTTTTCTAATGGGCTTGGAAATGAGAAAAAAGGGGATTTAAAAAAAATGTAATGTTGCTTTTGGGTAGGTCAGTGACTGGGAAAGCTGAACCTGCTATGCCTGGAAGATTATACGTCCATCCGGACTCGCCAGCTACTGGAGCTCATTGGATGCGGCAGCTGGTTTCCTTCCAAAAGCTCAAGCTGACAAACAATCATCTCGACCCATTTGGCCATGTAAGTACCGCGTTGATTCAATTTCGTCTTGGCTGGGACAGAGTGACATTGGAACGCTCTTCCAGAAAACGCTCCCCCCTTTCAGGCACGCCTTAATGGGATCCACGCCGCACGCGGATTTCATCCCGGCACTTCTGAGCCAGGGCCAGACCTCGATCCGTTCACATCCAAAACATGCCGCGACGGCTCTGAGCATGTGCAGAGTGCACGGAGCTGACCGTTGAGGAGTGACAGCCAGGCTCTGAACTCCTGTTAGAGAGGAGACTTGGGTTAAGGATTTCTAGGCCCACATCCCTCCCCTCATTGCTTTAAGAAGCAAGTCAAGGGTGGCATCTACGCTGCAGAATGAATGCAGCTTGACACTGCTTTAACTGACATGGCTCCAGGCCAGGAAAGTCTGGGGTTTGTAGTTTGGCGAGCTATTTAGCCGCCTCGGCCAGAGAGCCCCGGTGCCACGCTGAACGACAAATCCCAATGCTAGAACTCTGGAGACTGAAGGAACCTTTCACTGGAGAGACACCATTCTGATTTAAAATTTATTATCTCTATTGAGCTACACGCCTGAGTTGCCCTAAGCTCTCGGCACGGCCAAGAGAGCGGCACAAAAATCTGGTTCACGGCACAAGAGTAATCCCCCCCCCATTTTACAGCTGAGGAATACTGAGGCCCAAAAAATATAAAAATAAAAATGCACGGCTAGGATAAGGTCAACCGCTGGAATGGTTGTTTACTTCCAGTCTTACTTGCTGTTAAAGTATTTGTGGTCAGATAGGGTGTTTGTGGTCTCCTGAAAGCCACCCAGAGATTTATACTGAACATGCATCAAGTGTGGAAGAAAGGATAGCTTTCCATTACGGCGTCCTCCACTTTCAGATTTGTCTCCAGTTGCCTTCGGCCGCAGCCCACCCTTGACTTTTCCCTTTCAGTGAATGGTGCTTCATACCAAGAAAGGTCCACCTCGCTCCTAGACTTGTTCAATGCAATGAGTTGTTTTGGAATCTGACAAATTCGTATATACCTGATATGACCGAGAAGGACAGTGAGGAAATAGCTAGGAAGATTTATATTTAAAACTCTTTTACTGCAATTAAATATTACACGGAGTAGTTCTGTTCTGGTCAAAGCCGTTGGGCATATTTGGCTCACGCTTTGCAAAAGGGAAGCATGGCTATACCAGATCCTAGCGACGAACACTGACATGAAGCGGGTTGTATTATTTATCGACTGTTGAGGCGATAAAAATCATTGCGTACGTAGGGGGAATGTGTAAAATGATTATTTTATACGTGAACTTTCTTCCGGTGTCCCTCTGCTGTTGCAACAGTAAGACGGCCTGGTCTGCATTCTGGTTATTCCACAATATTATGGGTAGTGCTGAGACGAAATCTCGTACGGCTTGACTTTGGGACAAGACATCAGCATGAAGGGTGGAAATATAGTACGATTGTCTACGTTTTGAAATAAAGGGAATGATGGGTGGATTAAGGCAATTCAGAGTCGAGAATGGTTGCTGAAGCTTGGTCTAGAATGATCGCCAGAGTGCGGAAAACTCCCTTTTGGACTACAGCTCAGCAAATTCCCACGCATGGGATTTTGGGAGCTATAATCCCAAAGAAAATGATTTCTACACTCTGTTCTCTCCACTACCGCATCTCCTAATCCCATCTGGGAAACACTAGAGATATAATCCAGGTTGGACTGGATTACTCTTGTGGCCCCGTCCAACTCAATGACCGTGTTCTGACTCATGGTGTGACAGTGGTGCAAGGTGGAAATTGTGGATTTTGGACTCCGTGGTCTCCTTGCCCACGCCTTTGGAGGGCAATGCGTCTTCCTTTCCTTCCTTGCAGATATACCCAGGCTTCGGGAGGCCTCTTGCTCCTTCTGCCAACCGAGGCCTTGGCCTCCTGCCCTCAAGTCCTGCCCTGGTGGCGCCATTGTGGTCTGCATGCCTTTGCTCCTCCGTTCGCAGTAAAACGAAACAGAGCCCTCGCAAGGCGGAAAGGTCCAGGGACTAGATCATTGATCACCGGCCTTCTTTGCACCAGGGCTTTGATTCAGCTGAGGTTGACAGCTTCGCTTGGGGAAATTGGGGGGAGAGTTAGGCCAAGAGGGTCCTGGAAAGCGACTCTGCGTTGGTCTTAATTTGATGGAAGTGTGCGTTTGATGGGTCTTGGTGGCTGTCAGACCCTGTCAACAGTTGGCTGTAATTGAGTTCTTGCTCTCTAAGTGGCGCTTGTGGCCACGTGGACGGGAGACGTGAGATGGAAATGGAAGACAGCAGGGCCTTGTAAACAGGACTCGTACAACGTGCTAAATGATCTAGTAACCTAGATTGAAGAAAAGCCCGGCACAGGTTACAATTTGAATTAATCTTGATGCCTGGCTGGGACTGACGGAAACACTGGCTTACAAATGCCAGGATGGCAGGCCGGGCTTCCTCTGAGCTTTGCCTCGCTCAGAAGGCGCCCAGGAACCCTTTGCTCCCCCCTCTCCCTCCATCTCTTCTCTTCGCGCTGATGCTAGGATGGTGAACGAATCCTCATGAAAATATAATCGCCAGATTAAAAAGCACGCAGACCCAGTTAGCGGCAAGCTACAGATACATGGCACATCAGCGGTATCTTAAACCCTCAAGTGAATAAAAACATTTTGGTCCAGTGCTTAGAAGGCAGAGGTGGGCAAAGTGTGGATTTGCCTGGCATACTTTGTCCCCAGTTTCCTTTGGACCCCAAATGGCAAGTCGTGCCCACAGAAGTTTTTGAGGGGGGAGCATGTGCCAAATGGCCAAAAGACTTAAAATCAAAACAGTCCTGGCTGATATAAAGGCCTTTGGGACTACAAATTGCGTTTGTTGTTGCAGCCATGTGCCATCAAGCCATTTCTGATTTATGGCGACCCTAAGATGGTCCCATCACTGGGTTTTCTTGGCAAGATTTGTTCCAAAAGGGCTTGTGGTTGCCTTCCTCTGAGACTGAGAGAGTGTGACTTGCAGCACGAGACTGCAGTTGGCAATGCAAGGGACAAGGGCAGAGTATGAAATGTGCACAAGAGTTACTTGTTGCAGGTTGCTCTCTGTCTTGTTTCCGTGTGCAAGAAACGGTTGAGAAGAGACTATGGCATGGTCACTATGGGGAAGGGAGTTCTCCAGAGTTTCTGGACTGCAGTTCCCATAAGCCTGAACCAGCCTGGCTAATGGTCATAAAGGATGGGGGTTGTAGCGTGGCACCATCTGGAGGACCATAGATTCCCCCATCCCTGGATTTTACCCCAAACATCCCATTGGTTGTTTTTTGTGGGTTTTTCGGGCTGTGTGGCCATGTTCTAGAAGAGTTTATTCCTGACGTTTCGCCTGCACCTGTGGCTGGCATCTTCAGAGAATGCTGGCATGGAAGAGATTGGGGTATATATATATATACTGTTTCACTCTCTTCCATGCCAGCATTCTCTGAAGATGCCAGCTACAGATGCCGGTGAAACATCAGGAATAAACTCTTCTAGAACATGGCCACACAGCCTGAAAAAACCACAAAAACTATAGATGCCAACCATGAAAGCCTTCGACTTCACATCCCATTGGTTGCCTTCTTCAAACCTGAGCTATAGCTAGTCTGACTGGGTGGTTCCTTAGATCTTTGGATTCTTAGGGACTCCAGGAGCTTTGTGGGGCCAGATCTCATCTGATCATGGAAGCGAAGCAGGGTGAGCCCTGGTTAGTACTTGGACGGGAGACTGTCAAGGAATAGCAGGTGCTGTAGGCCGAGGAAGGAACGGGTAAAAACCACCTCTGAGTATTCCTTGCCTAAGAAAACCCTCTGGGTCAACAGGTGACTTGAAGGCATGTACACGCACACCCGGAGCTTTGGTGTCTGCTCATTGCACCACCGTTTGAGGAAATATGAAAAGGTGCCAACTTCCTTGGCCCTTTGACCGGACTCCTTTCCAAAAAAAAAACCTTCGCCTTCCCCCCCCCCCCCCAGGGAACTTTTCTATAGAGATTAAAAAGTGTTGGTAGCTGCCAAGTCTAACAGACGGCAGGTGATTAATATAATATCGGGAGACTTCCCCAGCCAAGGAGAAGAATAGGCTTTCCAAATAAAACTCACTTCAGAGGTGTGAGATTTTGGGCTTCCCCTACCCTGCCTATCTGTTCTTGGCTGAAACCGAGGTGCAAATCCAATTCTAGAGTAGACCCATTAAATCGACGGATGCTTGGGAAGTCAACTCTTATGTAAATTCCACGGATTTAACAGGCCTGCCTCTATTCAATTTCACTTATTTTTTTTTAAATGAATATTAATGCAAAAGCATGGTGTTTGTGGTTTGAATGTTGGTGCTAGGACTACAGGAGTCCGGCCTTGGCATTGCCACACTGGGTGATACTGGGCATGGCACCCTTTCTCAGCCTCGGAGGAAAGCAAGGGCAAACCTCCTCTGAATAAATCTGACCAGGGAAATCCTATGAGAGGCAGTGGGATGGACTAGGGAGTTTATCAGACGTTGGAAATTGGAAGTATATTCTAATGGCAATCCGAAAGCAATCATGGGGTTTCATGTTATTGCGAATTAAAGCATCTCACGCAATTTCGGGCAAAAGGGAAGTCATTCCGAACGCAATCGTGGGTTTTACGTTATTTCGTATTAAAGCATCTCACACAATTTTGGACAATGGGAAGTCATTTCCAGGTAATGGGAAGTCATTCTGAATGCATTCCGAACACAATTGGAATTCACTTGAATTCGCTAAATTAGCGAATTCACATGAATTCGAATTGGCTCCAATTGGCTCCATTCGAAATAAAGAGAAATTCCTCCTGTCTGATAAACTCCTAGATGACCAGGGTTTAAATCCCTGCTCAGACCCATGGACAACCATTGGGTTACTTGGGCAAGTAACACTCTCTCATCCTTAGAGGAAGGCAATGGAAAAAGCCTCCTCCGACGAAATCTTAAGAGCCAGTATGGCTAGGAGTTTGAAGGTTGGGGTAAAATCCTAGAAGACCAGAGCTGAAATACCTGCTCGAGTGTGAAAAACCATTGCGTGAGAATGGTCATACTCAGTTCAAGGTTGCAGGAGCGAAGTTGCGCACGCGGATGCGCCTTGACCATGTGTGCACATGGACCTGCGATGGCTATTTGGTTGCACCTTTGGTGTTTTGGTTCCGTTGCATAACACTGCCATGCAACACGTGGGCCGTCAAGCACTCAGCAATGTATGCTACACAATCCAGATGTCGGCTCCGTGCCTTTGTTTTTTGAAAAAATAAATAAACTCAAAACAGCGTCGGAATTGGAAGGATGCTCAAAATACCGCCACAAATTATTGTTGCGCAGAACTGGCGCGAACTCAATGTTCCTAACAGAGGAGAGCGTAGGTAATGGCTTTTATATTTATTTATTACTACATCTTACACCCTGCCCTACATCTGGGCTCAAAAAGAGACTTATGTATTTTTAAAAAGGCGAGACCTTGGCTTGTATTCTCTATCAGCTACTTACTTAAGCTACTAAGTTACTTAACTTAGTTGGTTAACCTCTCCTGGCCCAAATTGTTCAAACATCTGTTGTTGTTGCTGTTGTGTGCCTTCAAGTCATTTCTGACCTATGACGGGGTTTTCATGGCAAGATTTGGTCAGAGAAGGGATTGCCCTTGCCTTCCGCTGAGGCTGAGAGTGTGTGACTTGTCCAAGGTTGGAAGGCATGTAACCCTTCCCCGTCCTTAGTAAAGTCCCATCACAGAATCTGAGGGCACCTGACCTTATATTTCTTCTTAGTTCTGGCAATGTGTCCCTTTCATATCGATGCTGGTCTTTGTCCATAATAAACGTATTCTTACCTGTGTCCCCTTCTCCGTCTATCTAGCCGGTACATTTTGTATTGCTTGTTGGCACCTTTGTGTTGATGCCAACTTATGGTGACCTTCTAAGAGGGCTTTCTTGGCAATTCCGGCTTGGAATTTCCTTGGCAAGATTTCTCTAGAAGAGGTTTGCCCTTGCCTTCCTCTGGGGCCAAGAACGTGGAACTTCCCAAAGGGCACCCAGTGGGTTTCCAAGAGATTTTGAATTTAATTTTAATTTTTAAGAGGGAGAGCACATGTTTGGGGTAGCTGACTGTCCCGTCAGGGTAGTAGGAAGGAATAGGGGCTGCCTAGGTTTTCTCCTCTCCTTGCTTTCTCTTGTGACATGTGGCGAAATGCGCACGAGTGAGCTTTGAATTGTTTGCTTAGGAAGCACCTATCTGCCCCTATATTTGCTCTCCGTCACAGAGTCATGGCAGCTTCGGTTGAATAGGATGGCTAGCATTTCTCTGCGATCGTAGGGGTGTGCTAGTGGAGTGGCCAATCCGCTCTGGGTTTTAGTTTGAACTGGAACGGATTCCTCCAAGGTGCTGATCCCATTTGGGAAGCAGGTTTCCTTACCCCCTTTCTCCCAAAGGATCCTTTCCCACTCCAAGCGGAGGTCAGGATCCTGGAAATGACATGCACATATTTCATGTCTGCCTTGTTTTGAATGGGACTCAAATACTGTCTTTCCCTGTCCAATCCCCCATAGCTGTCAAGCCCCATGGGGTCATTTGTGTATTTGGAGTGAGAGTGCCTCTTGTTCCCGCTGCAGTTTCCTACAGAGAACATGAGGAATGTTTTGGCAACAGTCCTGGGAGCTTAGCAGCTTTCACAAGGAGAGGAGAGGCGAGGAGCTGCCTGGATGTAGCAGTTGAGGTTCTGCATGGTCCCTGCAGGGTCTTGGCCATCCTTTTACTTTGCCTCACAAGAGTGTGATTTATTTTTATGAGACAAAGTGAAAGGGGGTGCTTCGGGACACCATTGTGGCAAAGCCTAAGTGGGAAACATGCAGCCCTTCAAAGAGGTCCCTGGATCTTCCAAAGTTGTCCACTCTTGGTATAGTGGGACCTTCAAGACTATCCACTTGACTTCAGTGTTTCATGAGTGGATGAATGGAGTCTTGCCTCTATTGGCTTGTTGTTGTTGTTATTTGATGTCAAGTTGACTTCAACGTATGGTGACTCTTTGAATGAGCGACCTTCAAGAAACCCCTTCAGTCCTCAGCTGCCCTGGCCAGGTCTTCCAGACTTGGGACCATGGCTTACCTTGAGTGACTCAATCCACCTCTATGGTAGTCTCCCTCTTTTCTGACTTATATTGTTGTTTCCAGTAAGACATGTTGTCTCATGGTGTGTCCAAGGTTGGGAAGCCTCCGTTTAGTCATCTTTGCTTTCAGTAAGACTCCAGGCTTGATTTGCTCTAAGATTCTTGACAGATAATTTATTAACGTGAAGTCGAAGGCTTTCATGGCCAGCATCCATGTTTTTTTGTGGGTTTTTCTGGCTCTGTGGCCATGTTCTAGAAGAGTTTACTCCCGATGTTTCACCAGCATCTGTTGCTGACATCTTCAGAGAATGCTGGCATGGAAGAGAGTTGGGTATATATATATATATATATATATATATATATATATACTGTGTGACCTCCTCCCTACCCAGGGTCACATAGTAACTCTCTTCCATGTGTGGCCATGTTCTAGAAGAGTTTATTCCTGACATTTCGCCTGCAAATGTGGCTGGCATCTTCAGAGAATGTTGGCATGGAGGAGAGTGGGGTATATATACTATTTCACTCTCTTCCATGCCAGCATTCTCTGAAGATGCCAGCCATAGCTGCTGGCGAAACGTCAGGAATAAACTCTTCTAGAACATGGCTACGTAGCCCGAAAAACCCACAAAAAACTAATGTATGAATATGCTTGGCTGGGAGGAGGATATGCAGGGAACTGAAATGCAGAGACAAATCGATCCTTATGTTAACAACGATTGCTAACAAACCCTAGTTGGGTGGTCATGTCCACCTCCTAGTGTAAAAAAATAGCCTATGGATTGCAATGGCGAAGTGCCGGTGCAAGTTACAAGAGAGAAGGGTTGACCTGTTGGCGAACTGTTGTGCGAGGAGACTTGTGATCGGTCTGGCAAACTGAAATGCAAAAAGGAAGTCCAGGCTGTGAAACATAACTTTATCACTGAGAATTAACCAATAGTATAGTATACACTCAACTATAAGTCAACCTCAATAAGTTGAGGGTAGGTTTTGGAACCATAATCATGCATTTTGATATGACCCATGGATAAGTCGAGGGCAAACTTTAGGGGCATCTAACAAAAGACGAAGCAAAGGAAGACAATGCCATATAACTTTAAAATCCCAGCAGGCATAACTGTGCTCATACTAAAGGCTGGGTGGATAAGAAAATAAAGGGTTCAGTGATTCCATGGCAGGTGACACTCTTGCCTTTCACCAGGGGATGCTTCCTTTTTTAATGAGAGTTAAAATGCAGTACCTATATTGACCCACGGATAAGCCAACTTGGGTCTTTTGGGTCAATTTTTGGAGCTAAATTTCTAGACGTACGCATGGGTATATACAGTACGTATGGGGGTAATGCAGCCTTCCCGGCATAGATGAACCCATGGAGGGATCCTTTTAAAAAGCCTTTGTCCTTAATGAAGCCACAGAGACAGAGCTGAGCCTCCTAATGACTGCGTCCCGTTGGAAGCTCTCTTTGAAGTCTGCTTATTCAAGGCTGATGGAGTCGGGGAGTCCGGCTCCAAAAACAGAGGCCCTTTCCCAAGCTCTAGGCAGCCAGGTTTGTCCATGCTCCCGCCGTTCAGACCTGTTGGAACTGCAGCTCCCATGATGTCCCTGGGGGCTGGGGATGATGGGTGCTGAAGTCCAAGGCCTCGGGAAGGCAACCGCCGGAAGGGAAGTGTGGCTCGCACTTATGTTGGAACCAGCCTCCTTGATGTCTGTGGGCCTTACATCTTGGTGGGGAGACTTTGGGGGCTTATTTGAGCCTACCATTTCTGTTATGGCCATTAGCCATGTTAGAGGGGTTGAAACCGATGGGATTTGTAGTTCCAAACCTCCAAAGGGGAGGTTTGTGCGGTATATTTCAATCCCATGCTGAATTTTAAGACGTTATCGCACAGCGGGAATTTCTCTCAGTTTCGAAAGAAAGGAAAGTGGGGCCAGTGCGGAAACGAAGGCAATTTTGTGAATGCGCTAATTCACCAATTTTTACGTGATTTCGTATTGTGTTGGGAACGACCCGAAATGGCTTCCCGTTGCCCGAAATTGTGTGTGATAGTCTCTCACGTTATTGCGTCTCTCACGCAACAATGGGAAACCCCACGATTGCGTCTGGGATGACTTCCCATTGCCCGAAGGTGCGTGCGAGAGTCTCTCACGCAATAACGCGAAACCCCACGATTGCGTTCGGGTTTCCGTTGGATTAGATGTACTTCCAACTCCCATCGCCTGATAACGCCCTTAGACACTTTAAACTTTTATGTTAGCGGATTTTAAAAATGTGAGTTCTGGTGTTTTTTCCCCCCCTGTATTTTTCTGACCCCAGAGGAATTCCAGCGTATGGAGGGTTAGGAATAATGCTTGCTTGCTTGCTTTCATTCTTCTTTCCTTCCTTCCTTCCTCGAATCCTTCCTTCCTTCCTTCTTTGGGAGCCTAGAAACCCCCCTTTGGCCCAGCCAAGGGCTCTAATGAAAGGAGCCCCCATTAGATCGTTGGCCGTCGCTGTCTGGGGCTTGTCCGGGCTGTCAGAGCGCATTTGGCTAAACCTTGGCGATGAGAGGCTTCGGCCAGCGGTGCCTCCGCCGCCCTGTCGCCACTTGGGACGGCCAGCATTGTCCGCAGAGACCGAAGGGGACCCGGCTCTCTCAACCTCTTCCTTGGCCCCCGACCCACTGCAGGGAAAAGACAGGGGGTGAGAGACAGATAGAGTCCTACAGTCTAGAATTGGAAGAGACACCAAGGGCCATCTAGTCCAACCCCCTCCTCCGTCTGTCATGCAGGAACTCGCCATCAAAGCATCGCCAACAAATGGCCGCCCATCCTCTGTTTAAAGGCCTCCAAAGAAGGAGACTCCACCAGGCATCTTATTCCACTAACAGCTCTTACTGTCAGGAAGTTCTTCCTAAAGTAGAGTTGGAATCTCTTTTCCTGGAGCTTGCATCCATTGCTCCGGGTCCTAATCTCTGGAGCAGCAGAAAACAAGCTTGCTCCCTCCTCAATGTGACATCCCTTCAAATATTCAAACAGGGCTATCATATCAATTGTCTCTTCTCCAGACTAACCATACCCAGCTCCCTGAGTCGCTCGCTCCTCATAAGGCGTAGTTTCCAGATCTTTCACCATCTTAGTTGCCCTCCTTTGGACCCGCTCCAGTTTCTCCACATCCTTTTTGAATTGTGGTGCCCAGAACTGGACACAGTATTCCAGGTGGGGCCTGACCAAAGCAGAATAGAGGGGCACTATGACTTGATCTGGACACAATACCTCTATTGATGCAGCCTAGAATCACATCAGCCATTTTATCTGCTGCATCGCACATGTTGACTCATGTTCAACTTGGGGTCTACTTGGACTCCTAGATCCCTTTCACATGTAGTCTCCTTAAGCCAAGTGTCCCCCATCCTATATCTGTGCATTTCATTTTTCATCCCTAAGTGCAGTACCTTACATGTCTCTGTGTTGAATTTCATTTTGTTAGCTTTGGCCCAGTTTTCTAGTCTATTCAGGTCATTTTGAATTTTGATCCTGTCCTCTGGGGTATTAGCTGCTACTCCTAGTTTGGTGTCATCTGCAAATTTTAGAAGATGCCTCTTTAGGGATGGAAGCCAGAGGATGGAAGCTAGAGAGAGTTTCTTTGCCCAAGTGGGGTACAGTGGGGTGCGGACTGCATTTGGGCAGAAACAGGCTGTGACATTCACCTGTATCTTTGAAAAATGATGAAGAGATGGGGTGAGTGGGGTGAAAGTCTGTGGGAGGAGAAATGAGAGGCCTCATTTTTTAAAAAAATAGAAATTTAAGATTTGGAAATTTTATTTTTAAATTTAAAAAAAATCCTCATGGGTCAGGACGGGGGCAAGAGCAGTTGAGCGTTTAGAAATGCAATTTAGGGATCCAAAGCCAAAGGGCAGGCAGGGTGACCCAGGGAGTGCAAACGCAGCAAATCGAATCTTCCTCTTTGCTGGCTTTTTTGGCATCTTGGTGTTGGCCGTTTGTTCTGAAACTGCTGTTATTGGAATGTGTGTTTCCCGATGGTATATTTGGATGCTGCCTAGAGAGGACATTGTCCGAGAAGGCCCGCTTAAATGTCTTTTCAATAAACATCCTGGAAGTCAGGGAAGGCAAGTTTCTAGAAAGCCACAGGTCAGAGCGATTCCCGGCGCAGGATAAACGCAACGAAACAAGGATGACACATAAACTAGTGCAATGGCATCAAAACAGTGGACCAAGGCATGGGGACTGTTTATATATCCACCAAAATTAAGACTATCTGTCCCTCTTTGGGTGGCTTTTTTGGGCAATGATTTCTGAAGCCGCATGGCTGGACTGAGTTGCTTCCAATCGTGTTTGAATGTTCCCCCATGAAACTATATCTCCCATATATATACACTAAGGTCTATCTGTAAGATGCCCACATCTGTAAGATGCTACTGCCCTCAGTGGGATGGGATCACTGGTCCATGTATGTTGCTGGTTTCCTTCTTAATAAAAAGAGCCAGGATTGCAATGGGGCGGAAGACATAATACTCTCCCGACATTTTAATACTCTTTGCTGCCTAGGGCTGATGGGAATTGCCACCCGGCAAAGGTTTGGAAGGCCACAAATGGCCCAAGACAGATTATGGCCATGAACACAATAGTATCTATGTTTCTTCATGCGTCTCGTTGCTTTCTGTAGGACTGAAAGCTTCACGTCAAGTGTACACTTGTTACAGCTACAATGATATTAGGAATAAGATTTTGGTGGGTTTTCCGGGCTCTGTGGCCATGGTCTAGAAGAGTTTACTCCTGACGTTTCGCCAGCATCTGCGGCTGGCATCTTCAAAGACTTTATGTAGAGTTCTAGTGTGAGCCGCAAGGCATTTTAAGTCGTGTTTCGCGGCTCACTTCTTTGGCCGGTGGCTTGTTTGGCAAAGGGACAGAGGAACTCTACGACTTGGTGGAGGCGTTCCCCTTTTCTTTGGCGGAAGGGTTGCCATGCTCTAGATCCGACGCGTCTCACCCGCCCATCCTTTCCCTCTTCCCTTCCAGATCATCCTCAACTCTATGCACAAATACCAGCCCAGGCTCCACATTGTCAAAGCGGACGAGAACAATGGATTCGGGTCCAAAAACACAGCCTTCTGCACCCACGTTTTTGCCGAGACGGCTTTCATCGCCGTGACCTCCTACCAGAATCACAAGGTAAACCAAGGAGGGTTGGCTGGGGGGGAAATTTCTTCTGTAACCAGAGCATGGCCAAGCCCACCATCCAGAAGAAGGGCAACGTGGCACTGTGTCTTTAGTGTCACACAGAATGGAGCGATCTTTTATTTTTCTTCTGGCGTGGGCAGTGGCAACTGGGGAAGTCTGTGCCAGTGGCGTCATGAACCCGTTCCAGGTTTTACTCTGAATTTTAAAGGACTGATTCCAGCTTGGTCATGTAAACCCATTGGGTGACTTTGGGTGAGTCACACTCTCTCAGCCTCGGAGGATGGCAATGGCAAAGCCCCTCTGAAGGAACTCGCCAAGAAAACCCTACGATAGCTTCTCCTTAGGGTTGCCCCAAGTCAAAAATGACTTGAAAGCACACAACAACGACAACGACAATCCAAAGGGCTGAGCCCCATCTTCACAATACTGAACCTAGGGTAGATTCCGCTGATGCGGAAAGTCAACAGAGGCCACTGGAAAACCGTCAATCCTTTGAAACGGGATTGGGATGGTTTCCGAGCAAGTGGCCATGAGGTGGAGGGGTTCGAGGTTGCCGTTGGCTTTCCAATGAAAGTGAAATGGTCCCAAGTGATGACGCAGTTTGAGACAACCAGGAAAGTGAGGGAGAACTGGGATCATTGCATTGCAGAGACAACGTGGCGTAGCATTTAGAAGGGTGGATTCTTAACAGCAACCTTGTGAGGTAGGTCAGTCTGACAGTCATTAGCCCATGGTCACCAGTGAGTTTTAAGGCTCGGTGGAAGCTTGAACTTGATCTCACAAGTCTCATGTCAAACACTCCAACCACTTCACCCCGCTGTCTTACTGTGTTGTCTTCTCTGACTATCGTTGGCAGCAAAACCAGAATGAAATCCTGTGCTTGGCTATTCAGAAGTAAGCCCTGTTGAATTCTATGGGTCAGGTACGCATGTATAGGATTGCAGTACTGTATTACGATGCAATCCTCTGCACAGCGACTCAGAAATAAATCCTGTGATCTCCGACGCAACTGATGCCAAACCCAAACCAGTGGGCATGGGATCATATGGCCACATAGCCCCAAAAAACCCACAAAAAACTAAGGATGCCGGCCATGACAGCCTTTGACTTCATCGTATTCAGTCAATTGATTACGATCAGCTGATCAGTCATGACTTTGTCGTATTAAATGTTATCAAGAGGGACCCACATATTAGTCTCTTGCAGCAAAACCAGCAAAGAATTGTATGGTACTGTATCTTAAAGACTGATGCAAGTATGATGGCACCAGTCTTTGTGGGCATCGCTGGATCCATTGGGTCAGGGATGGCAAACCTGTGGTCTTCTAGAGGCTGCAGAGCTACGTCTCCCATCATACCTTACAATTATATATTCTGGCTAGGACTAATGGGAATTGGAGGGCCACCGGTTTCTAAGGGCTGTGACAATTCTTATTTGGTAGCTCTGTAGATGCGTGGGTGAGAAGAAGAAAGTGACAACCTTAAATAGGGTGCTTAGATGAAATTCATGAAGTCCAGTCTGAGATCATTCAAAGAAATGGCCATTCAAATGCCTCCCAGTGGAACGGTGTGCGGAAACGTTTCCGCCCCCCTCCAAGACTACGTCTCACTGCATCCTCCAGCCAATGTGGCGAGTGGATTCTGGGAGATATAATCTATGGAAATCAATTTTTAAAGGTCCGGTGTGGATGTGGAAGGCCCTTTAGATCAGACATTTTCCCTTGGGTTGGGATCAATAACAAATACTCTTTGGGCAGGTAGGCTCCGAAGATGATTTGGCTGTTCAAGAATCCCTGCCGCTTATTCGCCAGAAAGCGGTTTTGCTGGTCAACCTCAGAAAATACAGCTGGCTGCCAACCCTTAGCATAGAAACCACATGTCGTTCGAACTTGACTAGTCAACCAGCCTCCTCCAAAGAGCTTTATTAGAAAGGATTTGTGTGCCGCTTTCATCCTTGCAAGAAAGCATCTGGCCTGGACCACTTTACAGCTCGCCTTCCAAATCGGCGGAGCAGAAGGAAAAGCAATTTTCACAGTGAAGTAGCCGTCAGAGACAGCCGGTTTGGGATGTTCCCTTCTCTTGCGGAGATGGTTTGTCTCAAGCGGTAGACTTGCTTGGATTTGGGTGCTGGGCACCTTGGTTTTGCGGGGAGGACTTGCTGCTGTGACCCAGACGACAAAACGTCTTGGACCGCTCTTGTGGAACACCAATAGATGAACATCTGATTCATCTCTCTTTCCCTCTTTCTCTCTTTCTGAGAGCTATGTTGAGCAGGCCTCCATCCCTTCATCTAGCAATGGAGCCAATAAAGTAGTCGGGGGTAGTGGCGGACATTTAAAAAACCCTCCTGGACAGGTATTTTAGCTTTGAAAAAGAGGACGTGTCCGGGGGAAGACGGTCATATGGTAACCCTCCAATATGACCCAGTTTCCCTTGGGAAATGGTATCTTTTTATTGCATGTTGGAATGTATATTAGCTGATTTTGTTCCCCCCCACCCCAAAAAAGGAAATGCAATTCTAAAGCGCCTTCATTATTTTGAGGTGGGGCCCTTCGCAATTTGAACCTGGCTCAGCGATAGGAAAGGATGGTTATTTCCTTTGGTATAACTCTTCCAGGCCTAAGCCTGGGACTGCAGAATGTATTTCCGTCCATTTGGTCGCCGACGCTGTCAACGGCTTGGAGGAAACTGAAGAATACCAAGCTGTTAAACTCCTTCACGTGATCATTTTTATTTCTTTGCCAGCGACACGCAAGGCATCCTGCAATTTGCTGGAATCTCTAGGGATTTCTCCATCTGTGGAGAAGAGATTTTTTAGGCGTAGGAAGGAAACTGAGTTCCCAACCATACTTACGAGTTATATTTTCCAGTGCAGTAGGCATTCGGTGAGGAGGGGTTGAAATCTAACATAGAAAACTACCTTTGCAGCCATTGTCCATATTTATTATCATGCTTATCATCATCTTCATTCCGTCATTGCTGTTGCCATCTTCTTCATCATTGCCATCACTGTCCCCATATGATTATTTTTTGCTGTTGTTGAGGGTATATATCGCAGAAATGAGCTGGACGTTGAGTTAGGTTACCTCAAAGACCCATTTGGACTGGGCAAGTCTTCATTCTAAGATCTTGGGAACCGAACCTGATGCACTCAAATGATGTGATGCACCCAGAGTTTGGAAAGTGGCTTTTGGATTAAAACTCCTTCGGCTACAAGCCGACCAGATATTCTGGGAGATGTGGTCCAAAAGTAACTTAGTCTCAGTCCTAGTAGTGCCTCTGTCTAGTGGAAGGAGGAGATCAACTTGCCACTTCTATGATGCCCAACGTGGCTGGATTTTTAGAGCTCTCTCTTTCAGCCGATCTCGGAAATAAAGAGATCATAAAACAATCACAAACCTGATTGTTTTATGACCCACAGTTAGGATAAGCACAGTCCTGACAGCCGTTTTATCTGGTTTTCTCCTTTCAGATCACTCAGCTGAAGATTGAGAACAACCCTTTTGCGAAAGGATTTAGAGGCAGCGATGACATGGAGCTGCACCGAATGTCAAGGATGCAAAGGTAACATGTACATAGATATTCCCTATAAGGACAAAGACAGACGTGGGCTTTCACTAGTCAGGCCCTTACGTTCCCGGCTTTAGTTCTGAAATCCATCAAATGACTTGAAACCACACAACAACAACAGACCAGAGGTAGTGTATATACAGCTTCTATGTCCCAGTTGCTGAGGAACATGAGAGGGAATGTGTTGCGCTCTTGTCTTGCTGGTGAGCATAGATTGGCCACAGTGTGCACCGAAACCTGGACTAGTTAGGCCTTTGGCCTGATCCAACAGTGCTCTTCTTATCCTTTTTGTAAAACACTTTTTAAAAAATAGATCCAGCAAGCCCACCTCTGTGTTATAATTTCAATATATTTACATGCACTGCCTTTGCATGTGCCATCTTTATTTTTTGCTTGAAATGTTGCTTATGGCTGGGGGTAAAATGCGGCTTTGTTTTTAGGCAATCCTTTCAGGGTACAGGGGTCTTCCATACTATACCGTCATAGTGGTGTGATGCCACTTCAACTTTGTGTGGTGTGCATGGGCCTGTTGTGTCTGCAGAGAAGCTATGAGATAATTTTCCTGTGTCAGCAACCTTTGCTTTTTGCTTCTTTCTGGATGCATTTTGTGAGTAAATCGAATGAATAAGAGGGCATCCGGAGGTTTCCATGTCGAGGGGGCAGTGACTCCACTTTGAATTTTATCCCAGAAATTAAAAGCGTTATCCAAGGTGCTGAACTTAAGAGTTCAGCACATTGGAGAGGTCTGTTGAATCCTCCCCTTTGCAGAGTCTTAGTCTGAGATGTGGATCAGAAGAACTTGATCGTCCATGATCTTTTATATTTCCCACAAGTTTGATCACAGTTCTTGACTTGAAGCAAACAAACAAAAAATTGCACCCAAATCCATTTAGAAACGTATCTTTTGTGGGAAAATACACTTGTCTTGAGAGATTTTTTTAAAAAAGGCTCATCGTTTAATTACACAAGTGATCTTCATGTATGTGAAGTCGAAGGCTTTCACGGCCGGCATCCATAGTTTTTTTGTTGGGTTTTTCGGGCTCTGTGGCCATGTTCTAGAAGAGTTTCTGACGTTTCACCAGCATCTGTGGCATCTGCAGAGAATGCTGGCATGGAAGAGATTGGGTATATATATGTGTGTATATAAATTCTCTGAAGATGCCAGCCACAGATGCTGGCGAAACGTCAGGTACCAACTCTTCTAGAACATGGCCACAGAGCCATCTGTGGCTGGCATCTTCAGAGAATGTATATACACACACACATATATATATATACCCACTCTCTTCCATGCCAGCATTCTCTGCAGATGCCACAGATGAAGGCAGGCTTTAATGTTTGTGAGCAATGGTATAATACAAGTTTTCTGAGCCCAGGGGCTGGGTAACTTTGTGCAGACATTTGATGTTTATGTCTGTCTGTGAAGTCGAAGGCTTTCATGGCTGGCTTCCATAGTTTTTTGTTAGTTTTTTGGGCCATGTGGTCATGTTCTAGAAGAGTTTATTCCTGACATTTCTCCAACATCTGTGGCTGGCATCTTCAGAGAATGCTGGCATGGAAGTGAGTGGGATATATATATATACTGTGTGACTCTGGGTAGGGAGGAATGATTAAGCAGACACGAATCCTCTTTGTATATTCCCCCACCCTGGCATCTTCAGAGAATGCTGGCATGGAAGAGACTATATATATATATATATATATATATGTATATATATGTATACACACATACCCCACTTTCTTCCATGCCAGCATTCTCTGAAGATGCCAGCCACAGCTGCTGGTGAAACATCAGGAATAAACTTGTCTAGAACATGGCCACAAGGTCCGAAAAAACACAAAAAAAACTATTAATGTCTGTCTTGTCTGTCTCACACAGTTAGGCCAGCCGTACAATACCAAACCACTTTATGATCTGTAAATACGCACCTCCAACCCTCCACAGTATGCAAGCATAACAGTACGATTGCTCCTCAACTGCCAGGGCTGCATAATATGGTATCTTGGGATTTGCAGTTTGTTGAGGCACTAGAGTTCTTTGGTTGAGAGTTTTCAGTATCCCTCCTTAAATTGCAAATCTCGGGATTCCATAGGATGCAGCCAGGGCGGTTAAAATGGAATCGTTGCACTATATTTATGTAGTATGAAAACTTCCCTCCTCCACACTCACACTAGGGCTGTCTTTCCCATTCGATGTGGCTGTCTCAGAAACCAGGTGCAAGTCTGTAGTAGCAAGAGGCTGAAAGGAGTGCATCATGTGGAGAACACTGCATCCTCGAAGATGGTCTTCTGTCTTTGGTTGTGGAGAAAGGTCCTGTCCTATCACCAGTTTTGAAAAAGTAGCAACGAAGGATGCAATCCGCCACTCCTTTTCTTCTCAAAGGCAGCAGTGGATCATTTTGGCAACGTTCTTCCTGCTGTGAGAAAGTCTTCAAAAACCAAACCGTTTTTTTGAAGCCGGTTTGCAATCCGGGACTCGTTCTGCGTCGAAATTTGCATGGGGTTGTTTTCCTACAGAAAACAGCATTTCCATTGCAGGGAAAAACATTGCCTGCAGAGGGAATAATTTTTCTGCCTAAAAACATGTAGTTTGTTTCCCTGTGCCGAAAGTGCCGTTTCCTGTGCCAAAAGTGCCGTTTTCTGTCGGAAAACAACCACGTGCGAATTTTGCACAGAATTAAAGCTGAACTGTGAACGTTCTCATTAGTCCGAGATGATTCTCCTTCGGGGTTTCTCGACACTCAAATAAGCAAACCAACATGTTTTGGGGGGGGGGGAAATTTTGGAATCGCCTTTCCCTCCCTGGTGGCATCCGACTGTACGCACGGTCAGCTTTTGTACACGGACTGAGGACGGGGCACCGTCTTGTTCCATGCTTTGGGCAGCGACATGCCCACCCGCCCACACGCATGACGACGCGGGCACTCTGATTTCCTTCTGTTTTGACTTTCTTCTGGGAACAGCAGTCGAAAACTCTTAAAGAGGGAAATTGGTTCTATTTCGGAGGCTGCTATACTTGGCAGGGTCACGGCAACCTACACGCTGGCAAGGCTTTGAAGCCCAACAAAGACTGGGTGTCTTTGACTGGAAGTTGGCTTCACCGTTTTCCTTGCCTTGGGGACAACACAGCCACAAACACTTGCAAGGACAGCAGAGGCAGCAGCTTGGGTTCAACTCTTCCCAGTGTGGCAATTTTTTCCTTCCCATGATGGAGTTTGTTGATTTCTTTTTGCAATTTATTTGAGAGACTCGTCTCTCATGGTGTGGCTGGCACTCGGTTTAGGCTTGATTTTGCACACAGTTCTGCAAAACGCTTTGACTTGGAAGTCGGTTTGACGTCTTTGGGATGTAGCTGAGGGCTTTATTGGTGGCTGATCTGAGGCTCTGGAATATCCTATAAGAGGGACTAGCCAGATTCATTCCTTCTTGGCTTTCCCCCAGCAAGCCAAGTCCTTTTAATCCAAGGTGGCCTTTGGCACTTGGTTTTGCTCGCTGCAGAACCAACTTTTAATTTCACGGCTGCCATGAAAATGGTATGTTTTAAAATTGGGTTTATTTTTTTTTTAAATCCTTTCATTTCAGCTTTTTATTGTATTCACACAATTTCATTGCCTGCCTTCTTGAGGAAGAATGGAAAGGTCTTATTATGTGTTCCTAGGTTTATAAAAACAGGGCCCCCAAAAGTTTGGAAACTCTGTCGGGAAGAGAAACAGACTCGCAAGAATATTGGACAATTTTCTCCCAGTATTCAGTTTCTTGAAGGAATCATTCTGCATAGAAAAACACTTGGAGTTTGTCTTTGGGTTGGGTTTTTTTTTTTTAATACAAAAATATTTTTCTGCAAGAAAACACGTTTCTTGCACAGGAAACATCACGTTGTGCACTGGAAATAATATGTCGATGCACAGGAGCAATGGTTTTCTGCATTAAAAAATGCCGTAATTGGGGGCTTGTTCTGGGCAAAATTGGCACGCAACTGATTTGCGTAGAAAACACCTTTTCTGCGCAGGAAACGGAACAGAAAATGCAGTTTTCCACGCAAAAATACCCCAACCACATGCAAACTTTGCTCACATTGTGAATAGGCTTTGAAAACTGAATGGTGTTCAGAGATTTTCTCACGGCAGGAGGAACATTGCGAAAAGTCATTGTTCCTCGGAGAAGAAAATTCGTGAAAAATTATATCCCGGCGCATTGTGCATGCATGTGTGCATGCACATTTGGTTGTCTCTTGAACTGCACCTTTGTGGCTTTGGTTCAGTTGTACTACAACAGACTTGTATAGTTCCACAGGTGAAGATCTACAGTTTGCAACCTTGCTGTAGGATCTTGGCCGGTTCCCTTTTAGTCTTATCGATCTATCGGGTTTGTCTGGTCATGGTTGCCCCTCGCTCTGGATCTTCTGGTTAAAGTCACCAATATAGTGTATATTTCGAAGGGACTAAGGGAAACAACGCCAACGGCTCCTTTCAAAGGGAAGTCTCCTAAAACGGGGACAGTTTGTTAAAAAAAAAATCATAAAAGGATAATCCAATAATAAAATTATGAACAGGTGGCCCGCTCTGACTCCAATGTGTCCCTGACATAAAATGTAACAATGGGAGCCTGGCGCGCATGACATGTAAACGATTCCAGTGGCCCCGAGCAGGATCTGGGTCGGCTTTCTGCAGACACAAAAGGCCACCTGTTTCTAATTGTTGCAAATGCGCTATCTCTTCTTGCATATATATATATTTATAGGGCCAGGGCATTTCCCTTTTCCAGGGATGTTTGGCGAGATGATAGCCATCCCTGGGACTGTCGGCACAGCTGGAAACCGTATGAGAGGCCTTCCCCCTCCCGCCGTTCTCTTCGTGGGCTAATTGTATGCAATCCACCATGCGCGCAACCTATCTGTTCCTTCTTCATTGCGTTTTTTTCCCACAACCGGCCCCATAGCTTTCTTCTAATGGGGGATCCTTGCTCTGTTCTGAGCTGTGCAAAAATTCAACAGAAGGTGGCCGTTGGGTGTGGAACCCCAACGAGATGCAGGCCTCCAAACAGGTCAAACCAGAGCCCCTTTCCATGCGTATAAAGTCTCCGCAATAGCAGTGTTCGCATCACTCCAGGTAGCTAGGAACGACTGCGTTCCTATCTGCGTTCCTGAGCTCAGGCACGTTGGGACGGCTGGGAAACGATGAGAATGCGTCGCTGGGGAGGAGAGCACCGCGACCCAAAATGACAGGCATCCATCCATTTGGAGTGCGCACTGCCACCGGTTCCAGTCCCGCACACTGGGGCTTTGCGGGCTTATTGCAGAAATAATCCAGGTTGGCCCCACTTTCACTGCCGTGACTCAACACTATGGGATTCTGGGAACGGTAGTTTTGTCAAGCATTTCGCCTTCTCTGCTGGAGAGCCCTGGTGCCCCAATAAACTACACTTCCCCGAATTCCATAGCCCTGGGAGTTAAAGTGGGGGGGGGGGGGTGGGTGTCAACTTGGATTATTTCTTTCTGCAGTGCGAATGCCACCTTGGAGGGCGCAAGTGGGACAATCATTTCTTGTCACCCCATGCGGAGCATTCTGTTGTCCCAGCTTAGTTTATTATTAAAATGTCTTTTTATTGTGGATGGGAGGGTTTATGGCTTATGATATTTGACTGTATTTTAATGTTGTTTTATTATTGTTAGTTGCTTCGATCTGCTTGGAGAGGCGGGGTATTATTATTATTATTATTATTATTATTATTATTACTATTACTATTGCTCCACATAGTGGCAGCACTGCCTCACTACACCCTTCCCTATATACTTCTCCAACCAAATTTTTATCACTTCCACTCTTGTCTATGGAGAAAGGCTTTCCCCCCTTTATTTCTAGGGTTCTGCTTTCACTATAACTGTAGCGACCGTGACTAGAAAACACGAGGACACGACTAATAATCATTTACGATGTTATATGTTGCTCACTTCTTATGGGCCTTGCTAGAGTCATCCATGTCAAGGGTCCAGTGAATCGGTCTGTTCTCCTTTTCTCCCTCCCACAGACTTGAAAGGCGCTATCCAAGGTGTTGAACGGAGTTTAGGGGATAGCGTCCGCACCTTGGACAGCTCCCTTGGACCCTGGGATAAAACTAAGAGGAGATTCACTGCGCCTCAAACATGAAAGCAACGGCTGCTCCTGCGCCTTGACATATTAATATTTGAATATTTATAGAATGCATTTTATAGTGTAGGATGTGTATATTATATTTTATTGATGCTGTAAGCTGCCTCAGTCCAGTCGGAGAGGAGGGATAAAAATGAATTCTTCTTCTTCTTATTATTTTTAAAGTAGACATCTATTGGAATCTGTAATGCAATACTAGAAGTCTAAGGACCATATCAGACATCAGAAATTGGAAGTATAATCCAATGGCAATCCGAACACAACCATGGGGTTTCACGTTATTGTGTATTAAAGCATCTCATGCAATTTCGGGCAAAAGGGAAGTCATTCCGAACACAATCATGGGTTTTACGTTATTGCGAGTTAAAGCATCTCACGCAATTTTGGGCAATGGGGGGTCATTTTTGGGTAATGGGAAGTCATTCTGAACGCATTCCGAACGCAATGGGAATTCACGTGAATTCGAATTGGCTCCATCCGCAATAAAGAGAAATTCCTCCCGTCTGATAAGGTCCTAACTCTTCACTGCAACAACAGCCTTTCTTCATGCCAGCGTCTCTCTCCTCCCACCAGCTCCATCCACCTCCCCTAGAATTCAGTCTCTATCTCCTTCCCCAAAGACTTGTTATTACCAGGGCAGCTGGTAAAGCCATTGGCATGGAGGTGGTGCATCTCCTTTCCGTTTTACCCATGGTCCCGTCTGCAGTTGCCCACGTCTTTTAACGGCGGGGTTATAAAGTATGCTAGCTGGGTTTTGTTTTAGAGAGCCAGCTGGGCATAGTGGCTTGAGCGTCGGACTATGACTCTGGAGATCAAACAAAAACAAAACAAACAGCTTCATTTATATACCGCTTCATACCGCCTAAGCAGTGTCTAAGCGGATTACAACTGTAAGCTACTTGCCCCCAACAATCTGGGTACTCATTTTAGCGACCTTGGAAGGATGCAAGCTTGAGTTGAGCTTGAGCCCTTTTGCTGGTCTTGAACTCGCCACCTTATGGTTTTGAGTGAGTGGCTGCAGTACAGGCATTTAACCACTGCGCCACCAGGGCCGTGGAAGCCCAATGGGTTGGCCAAGTCACACTCTCTCAGCCTCAGAGGAAGGCAAAAGAAACCCGCCATGCAAAGAGAGAAGTCCAGTCTCCATTGTGAAAGATGATCTTGCTGCCCATGGGATAGTTGCATTGCTGGGGTGGTGGCGGTGGTGGATTGAAGCGAATGCTTGACCTGGCATTAATATGTGCCCCCCCTTCTTTTTTGGCCTGTGTCTTTCCAGCAAGGAGTATCCAGTGGTTCCCAGGAGTACAGTCAGGCAGAAAGTAGCCTCCAACCACAGCCCTTTCAGCGGCGAGGCCCGGGCTCTGTCGACCTCTTCCAACCTTGGATCTCAGTTCCAGTGTGAGAACGGTGTGTCCAGCACCTCCCAGGACCTGCTACCCGCCGCCAACCCGTACCCCGTGTCCCAGGAACATGGCCAGATTTACCACTGCACCAAGAGAAAAGGTTAGCACTTTGGGGGCCTCAGCTTCTTCATCTTCTTCTGCAGGGCTTTGGGATGAGTTTGGGAATGACGCCTTGAGACGAAGCCGCCATCCGGATACATCGACGGTGAAAGTTGCGGTTGCGGTTGTTAGTGGGGTTGCCAGACTGAAAACTGTAGGAGGCTCCTGGGCCTGGCATGGTTGGGTAGAAGAAAGGATGGCATCAGGTGCGGCAGGTTGCAAAGAACAGTGCTGAAATTCCCTCTTTGACACAACCCTGACGGAGCCCTTTCCGTTTTTTAGTCTGGCAACTCTAATGGGCATGAGTGCAATATAGGTTTTCCAGATGAAATAAGGGGCATAATTCCCGTTCCTTTAATGCTTGTGTCAAAGAGGGAATTTCAGGAGGTGATATTCCCTCTTCGATGCAACCATTACAGAGATGATCACGTCAGGAACAATATTTCATCTTATTTTTAACATGTTAGTGCTGGAGGGGGGGGGAGTACTTTTAAGGGGCATTTTGTCCATTTTTTAATCCTTCTGATTTAATCAAAATAAAGCGTTACGGACAATGAATGTAGTGGATCAACTCTGCAAAAATATGACTGTTAACAAGTTCTGGCTTGGGGGCAAAAGCGAGTCCTTCGCAGTCTGTTTGTTTGTCAGCCCCCCATAGAACAAACCCATGGATGAAAGCCATGGTAAGCTTGCAGTAGTTTCCGGGACATTCCCAGGAAAGGAAATGTGGATGTGTATAAAAGGTTGCTTTGTCTCATTTATACGTTATCGCCGCAGATTTGGGAATAACGGCCGCCGTCGAAATAGAAACAGAATCCATCTCAGTTGCACGGGGAAGACTGACTTGGGGTTTGTCCCCACTATATACTGATAGTAGTTGGATACCACTTTAACTGTCCTGGCCCCATGATGGGAGCCCTAGGGTTTGCACTTTGGAGAGGCCACCCCTTGAGCTGCAGCACTACGCTTCCCTTAACCCCTCGACAGGTTACAAATCCCAGAATTTCTGTAGGGTTTAGACATGGCCATTAAAGCGGTATCAGACTCCAGTTATTGTGCACGGCTAATATACTTTTGGGGTCCTTGGTTCCTGATGCTCAGTCTGGGGGCTGCTAACTGAAACTCCACTTCCAAGTGTTGTCATGTCCCTGCTGCGTTTGACCTGTTGTTTTCTTTTTCTCTCCCATTTTCCTCCAATTCTTTGCATCGTATTTTTGTTTCCCCCCTTAAGGCTTTGCCTTCCCTCTGCTTGTTTTGGGAAGCGGGGAGTCGAGGGGGAATTTATGAACGGAGGTCTCTGTGTGTTTGGGACGAATGCATACTTTCCAACCGTTCTGATTTGGCAAGGGCAGCTCTGATTCATTCTTTGCCATCCCACTTTTCCTTCTGCGTTTAAAATGTCCGGGTTTCTCTCCCTTCCTCCCACTTCCCCCCTTTGCCTTCAGCTTACTTCGATTGCTGCAAGTTGAATTCAAAGTAGCTTATGCTCCATTGACTCAGGAAGAGGAATGGAAGGAGTGGAATCTGGTCCTTCTCTGTATGTTTTTTATGGTTTTTGGGGGGGCCATGTTCTAGAAGAGTTTATTCCACGTGTTTCGCCAGCATCTGTGGCTTGCACCTTCTCTGTAGGCTTAGCAAAAACGATCCACTGCAACCTTTCCATGCATGTGAGTTCTTCTTCACCTTTGCCATCTTGGCCACCGTTTTCCGCTATGAAATAATGAAGGGTATGTGAATAGAGTATGAGAAGGATCTGGGAAGCTTGTATGTGGCTTAGGAAATGTTGCTTGTCTGGACTTGTATGGGAATGTGTGCCTTCACGTTCCCTATGGTGGCCCTTGAATTGCGTAGGGTTTTTCATAGGCAAGGAATATCCCGAGATGGTTTTGCCATTGCTTTCCTCTGCAGTCTTCCCCATCGCACGGTAGCTGCCTTGCTCGGTAGGAAATATTGGGAGTTACTACCCCAAAAGTAGCTTTCTCAATCCGTATTTTTCCCCCCTACACACGTATATGGCCCCAGATGTTCACCCACGAACATCTTTCACATTGAAAAAGGGCTGGCGTCCCTGACTTTGGGTATCTCCCTTTCAACAAAAATCCCTGTATTCCAAATGCTAATGCAGATGGTTTCCTGGCTTATTGAAGGACACCATTTTAGGTGATCACTCTGCGGACGATAATGCAGTTTGACATTACTTGAATTGCCATGGCGCCTTCCTTTGGAATCCTGGGACTTGTTGTTTCGCGAGGCGCCGGCACTCTCTGGCAGAGGCGGTGTAAAACTACAAATCCCAGGATTCCAGCGACCGCATTCAAAGCTGTGTCCAATTGCGCAGTGATTCTCAGTCTCTGGTCCTCCAGATGTTTTGGACTTCAGCTCCCAGAATCCTCAACCATCTTGGTCTGGGATTCTGGGAGCTGAAGTCCAAAACATCTGGGGAACCAAAATTTGGGAACGATTGGTGTAGATGCACCTTGACTATCTGCCCTAATCCTTCGCGTGGGCACCCATGGACTAGAATTCGGATGAAACTGGATTAAACCCATTGACTCAATTGTTGAGAGAGGATTCAACATGTAGATAAACCCAAAAATGGTTCTGATCTTGGTCGGACTTTGTAGGATTGAGGCCACCAAGTGCTTCTTTGCCACCCGGAGCTCTATTTTTGTTTCTCAGTTCTTCGTTCTCCTCCCGAATATTTGTTGTTCAGGCAACTTTCCAGCAAACGTGGGGCCGCATCCGCCACCGTTCCCACCATTTCAGTCCACATTAACAAAGAGCAGCCAAGATGAAACCCAGAGAGGTGGTCACAGAGCTCGAGAGAAGCTGAATCCACAACCGAGAAGATAACCGGTGCCTGGGATAAAGATAGCTTATCAGGCTGGGAGGCTTCCAAAAAGGATCCCGGATTAATTCCAATACTTAAATAGCTAATGCAAGGTTATTTGGGAGGGTGAAATTTACAGCTATTTCAAGAGATTACGCAGGCTTTTTTTTTAAAACCAGGGGGCTGGGCAAAATCAGAATGCGGGAAGGCAGCCGGAATGACATGTTGGGTATGTTTGGAAACGTTGCGGTCCAACGTTTCGGTTTTAAAACTGGAGTGGAACGAGTCGTTTTTGTAAAAAGGCAATCGCTTCCATCCTCTTCTTAAGTCGGATCTACGCAGTTTGGCACTGCTTGAACTGCCATGGCTCCATCCTATGGAAAGCTGGGATTTGTAATTTGCTATGGCACCAGAACTCTCTGACAGAGAAGGCTAAATATCTCACAAAACTAACAACCCCAGAATTCCATAGGATGGAGTCATGGCAGTTAAAGCGATGCCAAGCTGCATTATTTCTGCAGGCCAGATAAATAAATAAATATTATCATCATATTAACTAGAATAGATCCATTCAGTCTGTGGGATTTGCCGGTATGTTGAGTGACCATTCAATAATGGATTCACTGGGTCTAGTTGGCACTAACCGAGAGGGTTCCAGCCATTACATTTGAAGAATTCAAGCCCAACATTGGGCAACATTCTTCATTAAAATCGACCCGAACGCTCCAAATAAGGTGCAAACTTTTGTGTTCTGTAGAGCTCTTCATCAGGCGAGGTGCTACCAAAAGACAGAGAGGGAGAGAGAAAGAAAGAACGCAAGAATAAAAGTTTAGAAATTAAGCTAGTGCCATGTGAGCTGCACTTTGCCATCTCTGGTGCGCATAAATAGTGGGTTTTTTGGGCTGTGTGGCCATGTTCTAGAAGAATTTGGCCACACGGCCCGAAAATCCCGCAAAAAACTATGGATGCCAGCCATGAAAGCCTTCGACTTCATTCTGGCTTATATATTTTGAGTTTGCGTTTGGACCACTTGGCCTGAGGAAGGGTTCTGGAGAACTTGGAAGCTGACACACTTTTTTTGTGCCCAACTGTGGAATTTTTCTGTCCTATGGATTGTTAAATGTCAAGATCACCAATAATCAGTTCAAGGAAATTAGGTTAGGTATATGTTTTATAACAGAAAGTCATCACGGTGCAGAAGTTTGAGTTTGGGACTGAAACTCTGGGAGACCATGGTTCGAATCCTCCCTCAGCCATGGAAACCCACTGTAAATGTAAAAGGGGGGGAAGAAATCTTGGACTTGGTCTTGGTCAGGAATGCTGGGAGATGCAGTCCGATAACGTCAGGGGGGCTCGCGTTGCCGACTCCTGTTCTCAAGCACAACGCCAAACCCGTCAGAATAGGTTTCTTCTTTTGCAAGGTCAGAAGTCAAAGGACAAGGCTCCCCATCCAGCCGAACCGTTATTTTAAGACTAGAGGTGGCACCTTCTGCTTGGCAGTCGAATGCATTTTCCGTACTGGGTGACAATTGCTCCTGGTAGGGATGCTTTGTCTAAATTATGGTTTTCAGGTTTTGGCTAGAAAGAGTTAGCGCTAACCTCTAAAAGGCGAAATTTCCCAACACGGGCCTTCTCTGGCCTCCCGAGCCCCAGCATTATTGGTGGCGGTTTTCTCCAACCTCTCCCCATCCTCCAGTTGGTACTTTATTTATTTTGAACATGCAAAAGCCTGGCTTGGCTAATGTAAATAAACGTGGAGTAATTTGAACATTTCAGGCCCGTCGGAATTTCACACTTCGGGCAATACAATCCCCAAAAGTGTATGGCGCGCTAAACAGAGCCAGTCCTGCCCCTAGACAGAGAGGGGTGCCCATCTCAGCCGGCCAGATTTTCGGGTTTATGAAAAGGCAACACGTCGTTATTTACTGGGATTTTTCTTTTTCTTTTGTGCTGCCAGGGATGGTGAGATGTTTCTGCCTGGTGGGCCAAACTAACAAGGCTAGGCTTGGGATCCTCGGCTCCGTGATTTTGAAATGGCGAAGGTATGCCATTTTCTGTTTGGCTTCCGGCAGCCAAGTAATGGGGGCTGCGCTGGCAGCCGATCAATCCACGTTTGAGGCCCGGCGAGGTCCCCCACGGAGCTGTCCAAACTTTATTTTCATCTCTTCCGAAGAACGTCCCAACAACAAAACGTTGGGCCAGACCCTTGGGTAGGATGTATCCTGGTATCACAGGGGGCCATTAATCACCGGTTGCCGACATCCTAAAGTGATAAAAGAAGCAACAACAAAGCTTTCCTTCCAGTTTTGGGATTCCCACTTGGTGTGTGGCTACCCGCAGCTCTTTCCCTCCCCCTTCGCCCGCATTATCTAACTTCCTTGCATTGTCACAAGAGAGAGGGCTATCTGGCTTGCCTGCCAACTTGGCCACTTGCATGCCCATCCCCGTGAATGGACGGCGGCGCGGGTTGTCTCCTCACTATCTCCGCAACGTCTCGAGCTCGGCTGAAGGCAGCAAAGGGCTCGTTTATCTAAGTCACCCCACGCTTTCATCATATAGAGGCCACATCCTGACAGAATCCTCCCAGCATAGTCTATATATCCAGAACGGGGCATCCCCAGGGCACGGATTGCCCTTTCCGTGACATTCTGCCGCCCATTTCCAAAACCAAAAAACGAGTCCGTCGTGTTAGAAATGAAACAGGACTGGTCGAAGGATGCACAGAGAAGCCGTACTTAGCCGTGTGCAGTGGTGTGGCTAGGTGATTTTAGAGGACTTGTGGTCCTCCAGGTACTTTGGAACTGCAACTCCCACCATCCTTCCTCATTTGCAACTCTGCCCAGGGCTGAGCGGAGTTGATGTCCAACCGCTTCTGAAACGCCACCAAAGTTTTAAAGCTGGACTCTTAGGTCCTTGTGTTAGGTCCTTGTGTTTATTACTTTGGTTTTAGAATCATGGAGTTGGAAGGGACCCCAAGGGCCATCTAGCTCAGCCCCTTGAGATGCAGGAAGACACAACGAAAGCACTCCCAAAAGTTGGCTCTCCAATCTCTGTTTAAATACCTTCAAAGCAGGCGAGTCTACTGCCTTCCAAGGCAATCTATCCCATCCTTGAATGGTTCTCGTTGTTTCTGATGTTTAGATGAAATCTCTTTTCTTATTTCAAACCACTGGCTCACGTTCCAGTCTCTGGAGCAGCAGAAAACAAGCGGCCTCCATCTTCCACATGACATCCCTTCAGATATTCCAAGACGGCTTTCATGTCACCTCTCTGTCTTCTCTTCTCAAAGCTAAGCCTAAATCGTTCCTCGATGGGCTCGGTTTCCAGACCTTTCAGTATCTTGGCCGCCGTATAGGACCGACGTTCACCCACCAGCTGCAGTTCTGTGGCATGCAAGTAGGCAGTCAGTACCCTCTTAAAGAGAAAGAGTGGGCATCTTGCCCCCTGCTTGCCAGTTCTCTCCCCCCTCAACCCTTCTCTTTCATTTGCATGCTTTCCCTTCACTCTGCAGACAATGCCTGTCCTTATATTGTCTTGTTATTCATATTATGACAGCTTCGGTTATCATCACCATTATGAGGCCTCAAGCGAGACTGGGGCATCTCTTTTTCTGGAGCAGGCCGAGCTTTCCACGGAAAGCGCTTGTAAGAAAGGAGATCAGCTCGCCTCCAAGACGGCTGCCATTTCCCCTGGCACTTCGAGCAGCTGGATGCTTTTGTGTGTTGACATCTCAGCAGGGGTGCCATTTAGGGACAGGGAAGAGGGACGGACGCTCTGCATTACATATGGTACTACTCTGTCGGAAAAGGGTGGGCAACATGCAGTTTGTGGACCGTATGTGGCCTTTTCAACCCTGTTTTCAACCTCCGCTGCCAAATCATCCCCTGCTGCCACCACTGTGCATTCCGGTAAAATCACAGCGGCTCCTTCCCTTGCTTTCCTATCACTTCTCCAAAGGTAGACAGAGATCCTGGGAACTGTAGTTTGTTGGGGCACCAAAGCAAAGAGACGGTGGGCTGCCTTGCAAAACGACGGTTCTACGTACAGCCAGGCTTTTGGATTTGAGCGATGTTTTATTTCTATGTTATCGGAGTCTATTTTTTTTTAATTTCCATGTTGTTGGAGTTTTCTTTTCCACATTATTTGGTCTGTTTATTTTAAGGATGGTCGTTCACTGATTTTTTTTATTATTATTATTATAAAGAAGGGCTTTACACTGTTTTAATAGATTGCTTGGTTTTACGACGATAGCTCGTCTGGCTGTTTTTAGTTGTCCTTCAAGGCTATAGCTGATTGGTTTTTAGATGCATTCTGCTCTAATTCATATTGTCAGCCTCCTTGGGTCACATAGAAGAAAAGGCCAGATATAAAATCCAGTCCTAAGAAATATCAAAACAAATTTTGGATTGGGGAAAAAAAAATCTGTGTAAGCTGCCTTGTGAGCATCTTTTTGAAAGGATGAAGTATAGATCTGCCGTTTCTGTTCTTATCTTCTCTTTTTAAAAGTGTTCCCTGGCTTGGTTTGTATATTGTTTATTTATAAAAGTGTGGAGCTGTGTGGCAAAGAAATATAAGCTGCTTGTGACTTAGGTATTCGTAAATGGACTTACATGTGTGTAAAATTGAAAGGACTAGTTTTGCAAGGTCCATATTCACTCTGGAGATACTGTGCCATTCCAACATGTGAGCATCCATTGTGCAATGGTGAAGTGACTGAAGAGTTGGACACATCTTTGCAATTCACAAACAAGCTTCCTTTTTGCAAAGAGATCTTGCAGCACCTTTGAGAATAACACGCCAGTCTCAAAAGTGCTTTGCATACTTGATAGTCCAGACTAACATGACTATTTCTCGGAAAGGTTTCGTTTTGTTTCTGCAACATAGCTATTGATTCACGACGTTACAAAATGTAAACTGTGATGCAGGATCTCGGACAAAGACTTTTCAAAAGAATCTTTCTCTCGGGCCCAGTGCAGTGGCTGGCAATCTCTTTGCCTTTTGTGTGGTATATGGACTCTCAAGTTCCAGCAGCCCCCAACAATATGGTCAGGGATCAGGGATTGGGGATTCTGGAAGTTGTAGTCCAAAACATCCAGACGGTGCCGACTCACCCACCCCTGCTCTAGTGAATAGGGCCCTTGTGAGAAGCTTGACTTTGGTAGGGCTTCCATGGGCTTCCTCCCTGGTTGTGCATGCCAACCATTGTCTCTTTTTATCTCTCGCCAGATGAGGAATGTTCCACCACCGAGCATCCTTACAAGAAGCCCTACATGGAAACATCTCCTCCTGAAGACGACTCCTTCTACCGCTCCAGCTACTCTCAGCAGCAGGGACTGAATGCCAGCACGTACAGGACTGAGTCCGCTCAACGCCAAGCCTGTATGTACGCCAGCTCCGCCCCAGCCACAGAGCCGGTGCCCAGTCTGGAAGACATCAGTTGCAACACATGGCCCCCTGTGCCATCCTACAGTAGCTGCACCGTGACTGCCATGCAACCCATGGACAGGCTGCCCTACCAACACTTCTCCGCTCACTTCACCTCTGGCCCCTTGATGCCCCGGCTTGCCGCCGCCGTCGCCAACCATACCTCGCCGCCGATCGGGGACACGCACGCCATGTTCCAGCACCAAACTGCCGTTCCTCACCAGCCCATTGTCCGGCAATGCGGACCCCAGACCGGCATCCAGTCGCCTCCCAGTGGCTTACAACCAGCCGAGTTCCTTTATTCCCATGGGGTGCCCCGAACCCTGTCTCCTCACCAGTACCATTCTGTCCACGGGGTGGGCATGGTGCCAGAATGGAACGAAAACAGCTAACCAGGCAATGCGGGTGCAACGCCGGATGGACGGGTGGGAACGTCCCACCGGAATGAGGCGTGGTTTTTTTTTTGGCAAGACTTGTTTAACTGAATGTTCATATATTAAAAACAAAAAAGCACTCTAGAGATGGACAGTGTCCTATCTTGGGGCGGGGGGCAGACCACGGTATTGTATTTCCTCCTCTTTGGTTGCTCAAGGCCATTGATCGACTGATCCATGCCTCCCCGCCCCCCTCAACACACACATGTGCACGCACACACACACAAACACACCCTGCCACTATGGTCGCACCCAGATGTAGCCACACCGAAGTTTGCATTGCTGCTCCACCACCTTGTGACCTCCTACCCCTGGGTTTTAGTTTTGTTTTCAGGTGAAACACGGGCATTGGGCCGCCGTTCTCGACACAAGGAGAGTGCTTTGGAGAACAACGACAACAACACTAGAATAAGTTGTGGGTTTTTTCCTCCCTCCTCCTTCTTCTTTTTCTTTTTCTTCTTCTCCCCCCCCCCCCCCCGTGTTGATAATGACATTGTTATATAATAAATAATAATATATATCTATATCTATATCTATATTCTTTTGAGGCTCTCAGAAAGAACCAGATCGCCCTCCTTTTTCAAAACCAAAACAGAGACTTGAAAAGGGTAAGACTGAGGGCGAAAGGTGTGTAAGGCTTCATTTCTGGGGTGGGACTCGGCTACTTCCACAGATGTGGTACCTACCTCTGGCAGGTGTTTCTAGCGCCGTACGTTTTGGGCTTGACTTCCATGGGTTGCCCTTGCCGTTTTGGGATGTGCCAAATGCTGGAAAACGGGCGTACAAAATTATTCTCGGCAAAGGGAGCCTCTGCGTTTTTGTCTCTCCTATCCCTGTCCCTGGTTTTAATTCTTCTCTTTCACGAAAGATGCTCACAGGGATGGCCCTACCGTTGGACAAAGTGGGGCCATGGATTTCAGTGGAAGATGCCAAGAGGTGGTGGTTAGGTTGTTGCAGGAGAATGTTGGGTGCAGTATTGTAAATTGTTGTCATAATTTTTCTTGTCCCTGAAGAAGAGCGGGAAATGTTCTCCCCGCATGTGATGTGCAAGATAATTAAAACGTCTTATTTCTCAGGGCAGAGCTCACTTGTTCCAATCGGGGATGGGGCTTCCATTTGAAATTTGATGTCCTGGATGTTTTGTTGCTTTATTGCTTCAGTGCTAAGTTGAGTTAAACAGCAGGGGTATAACTGAGTCTGCCGCTTACATAGGTCTAGCTTGCCAGGTGTTTTGGGGGGGCCATCTTAGATCATAAGGAATGAAGTCGGAGTGTGGTGGAGTCTCCTTATTTAGAGGTCTTTAAGCCGAGGCTGGATGGCCATCTGTCGGGGATGCTTTGATGGAGAGTTCCTGCATGGCAGGGAGTTGGGCTGGATGGCCCTTGTGGTCTCTTCCATTTCTATGATTCTAAAGGCAGATTAGTACATACATAGTGAAGCAATAAAGCAATAAAACATCCAGGACATCAAATTGCAAATGGAAATTAGTTGATTTGCAAATGAGCCATCTGAAAATTCTCACCTGGATGAGAAGGTGGCAATGTTCTCATAAATTCTCGTAAATAAAAATTTTAAGGAGCCAAGAAAACAAAGCTCCATATGTTTAGAGAACATTGTAACCCTAGCTGGATATCACTTAGCCTGCCCTAAGCCTCCTAAACTGGCCAACCGTTAAAAAAAAGAAAATTCAGATGCCTGTGCTGTTGGGTTTTATATGTGGAATAGGAGGGACACCATCTTGCTATCCATCTCAGGCAGCAAGAGGCCTTGGGATGGCCCTGGATGCTAATTCTTTTGAAGGCATCACTCATTTATACTTTTTCTTAAATCATGACGAGCCTCATGGCACCTTAAAGGATCATAGCTTTATTGTGACATCAGGCCTTTGTGGACTAGAGAGTCAGCTTTATGCAATTCTTTGGGCCAAGCTAGATGTTAAGCCAAACATATGGCTGCCTCCTCAAATGGCAGCCATGTACGTAGTGCTCTGCCTTCCATACTATCTGCTGTCACAACCATACCCAAACATTTGAGTCTGGAATCCTGTTGGTGTCTTATGCATGCGTCATTTCCCCCCCACAGAAGTGCTTGGACATTTTTTTGTCAGATGCCGGAACAGATGTACTGAGTTCAGGGTTGCAGAAGTGGAGTTGTGCACGTGCATGGATGTACATTGCACATAAATGCACGCGGGCATGTGTGTGCATGTGTGTGCATTGCACTTCAGTTATGCAACGCACCCAAAAAATCCAACACCGCAGTGCCATTGTGCAACGACCGCGTTACTCTGTGAGGGTAAATTGATGCTCCATCTTTTCGATGTAGGAACTCAGCCTAAAAAGGTATCTTCATGTCACTTGTGGCTGCCATGTCTGGGTGCCATGAAAAGCAGGGATACGGTCTAAGGATGGAAGATGGGCTCTCCACTGCCATTCTTGGTGGCATCGGCATCTTTATAATGTGATTAGTCTGGATCCTGGAAGACTGATTTCATACCAATTTCAAACCTAGCCATAGGTGACTTGTAACTTTCTAAATGCTGTTGGACTGCAAATCCCATCAGCCGAGGTAGCGTAGCCCATGGCGAGAACTGGAAGGCATTCATCATGCTACTTGTAAAAGATTTTTCCAAAAAGGATAGTGGTTATTTACTGCTTTGAACTGTTACGGCTTCTTCCAAAGAATGCTGGGAACCGACAGATTAGTAAAGTGCCAAAAATCTTCTCTAGGGCAGCTGCCACACTGCAGAATTAATGCAGCTTGACACCACTTTAACTGCCACGGCTCCATGCTATGGAAACCTGGGATGTGTCGTCTGTTGCGGGACCAGAGGTCTCTGACAGAGTGCAAAATTACAGTTCCTAGAATTCCACACTTCATTCACGTATCCGCGCTTCATTCCCATATTCACAGTTATGCACGCTTCATTCCCATATCCAGTTATTCACATATCCCCACTTCATTCACATATGCACACTTCATTGATATATGCACAGTTACTCACATATCCACACTTTATTCACATATGCACACTTCAGTCACATATCCACAGTTATTCACATATCCACACTTCATTCGCATATGCACACTTCATTCACATATCCACACTTCATTCGCACATCCACAGTTACCCACATTTCATTTGCGTATCCATACTTGCATGAGCCATGGCAGTTTAGGCGGCATCAAACTGCATTAACTGTGTGGTGCAGATGCTGCCTGGAAGACCTTTTGGCTGCTGACAGTTCCCAGATTTCTTTGGTTGAGAGAGAACGATTGCACAACCAGCAAATGTCTAGAGTTCAAATGATGACCACCACCCCTTTCTATGATCGGTTTTCTTATCCCGGGCAGCCGTTTTAAATTGTTGCTGGCGGCATTTGTTGCGTCCATACGGCGAGTCATTTGTCAGAAATGATCCATGCGTATTAGGAGGAGACGCTGTCTCTTCATTACTGAAATGTCGAGGTGTCATGCCTTGCTATGTGGAAGCAATTGCCCAACTGGATGCCCAGTTGAAATGACTGTGCTTAGGGGAATGTGCTGCGGATTTGATGGCGAGGATCATAAGAAGATCCTTGCAGGATTAGATCAAACATGTATCTAGTCCAGAATCCTGGCCAGTTAGTTGCCATGAGAAGTCGCCAGAAGGCATGAGTTCCACAATTTATCTGTGCACTGTCTTTCTTTCAAGATGAATGTATCACATCGGTGTAGTTGACCTATCCCCAACAACAACCAAAGTCTTCATGGGGTACAATCCCAGTGCTTCCCCGCTTTCTTTGCTGGTCTTTCCGTAGTTACGGCTTTGAGTGCAAAACTCATCTAAGGCTCTCCTCCTTTTCTTTCCTCCCAACACATAGGAGATCTGTGCTTCGGCAAAGGCCGCGAAAACGCATGGCCATTTCCAAGTCGTGGAGCAGATATATCCCTAGATCGGGGTTCAGCAGAAGGGAGACCGGACTCTCGTTGAGTTCGTCCACGAGTGACTTGTAGATGAGCAAGATTTCCCCATTCCCGTACCAATAATAACCGTGAAATGACTTTTGCTACCCCAAAAGAGCAGCTGAAATGCAGAAAGCCTGAGATAATTTGGAATAGACGTCTGTATAAAAGGATTGAGAGCTCAGTATGGTTCTGGTACTGCCAAGAAAGTCCTAGGCAGAACATGTACCTGTTGGAGGCTCGTTCTTTAAGGCTAAATGCATGTCTTTTTCAGCGGGCCCTACTGGTGGATCCTGGAGGTCAGGTATTATGTCTGAAGTCTGCCCATTTCTGCCTTATATTTTATAAATATTTTATGGCTCTTATCAATGTCATCTTTCCCTTCGTCTCCTGTTCGCCCTGCTTCTTTTTCAAAATATATTCTCTGATCCCATCCAGTCAAGGCGCATGGGGCGCTACTTCGGACGAGATGGTATCCATAAATGGATTACGTGTCCGCGTATGGATCATATTGGCAGGATGACTGAGAGTGAAAATAAAGGAGGGCAATGTAAACAATAAGCTCCACAGAGGGATTTTGCCACCCTGGTGGAAAAGATCTCGCAACTGTTGCGAAGCGTTGTGGTTCGTACAACTGTCTACTCATCTGTCTTTACAGCATCTTCCAAAACTTATACTCTCCAAAGCAATGCTAACCCTCCATAGGCCCATTCCTGGGAAAGCAGTGGCTTTGACTCCCCTAAGCCAGCGGAAATCATGCAGAAAACTATCTGGAACTCAGTTGGGCTGGTGGTGAAAAATCTAAGTTGTAAAATGATCATTTACTTCTTTTTGTCTTCCTCTGTAAAAAATTATTATTATAAAAATAATAATGCAAGACAATTATCTGCGTATGTAAAATGCGACATTAAACAAATTTGTGTTTAAAAAGTGCTGAGATAGCTGGGAAGGGGAAGAAAATATCTCATTGCAGGGTTCTTTGGATGTAATATTTTATTGGTACTATTTATTGATAAATAGGTATTCTAATAAGTGAACAACAGGTAATAAAATCAGCACAGCAGCTGGTGGGGGATTTGGATGTTTTTTCCGAATACGCTAGTGCCAAACTCTGCTTCTCCCAAGTTGTATTTTTGAAAAATGACACATGGCCCTAACTATGGAAGCCGGGTGTACATGTGAGTACGGGAAAGCATACGGACCTGTGTGAATGTTGTATGGGGAAGCAGGGATACGAAATGCAAATGTGTCCACATGTATGTTTCTAAGGGGGCGGGGGGACTCTAGCTGTCTGATCTTCCCATATTTTTGTGTGTGGCAATTAATGGTTAATAAATACCATGTGCTATGAAGTACAAGGTATCTGGGCACCTGCTTCTCTTTTTCCAAACGCATCCCCCTCACCTCACACACTGAGCAAAAGCGCAGCCAACAGAGAAGGTTTACAGTGTGAGTCGCTCAGAGATAAGCCCTGCAGAATTCAGCGGCGCATATTCCAAGGTAAGTGGCCCAAACCACGTTGGTGTCTTCCACTTGTATAAGTTCTCCTATGGAAGAGATTGGACATTTGGTGTCCAATGTGGGACATTTATCTTGGGTTGCAGGTGCCAAGTTGCACATGCGGCGCCGTTCCACAGGATGCACGTGGTTCATGGATGTGCCATTGGGTTGTGCACTGGGTTGCACCTTTGCTGTCTTGGTTGAGTTGCGCATTGTTGCCATTCAGCACAAGAGTTGCCTCACACAACCAACACACAGCTCCACTGTCTGGAGATCTACACTATGCAACTCTGATGTAGGCCTATGGCCATCGATTCCTCTGTTGAAATCACGCATGGAGAACCTGAGGGCAGGTACTCCAGATGTTGTTGGGCTACAATCCCACATCATCCCAGATCATTGCCTACGAAGCCGGATATAGTGGGAATTGTAATACGACAACAGCTGGGAACCATCAGATAAGGGAAAGCTGGTCTACAAAGCAAACTCGGTTTCCCTCGACTTAAAACTCGTACGCTAATGCATGAAGATCAAGTCAAACAAATGATCAGATTTTGTTTTTCAAACACACATGCTTGTACAAAATGAACATTAAGTACCATATAAAAAGAAACCTTGTGCCCACACTAACTCACACAAGAGGGGATGTCTCTTGTAAGACTATCAAAGAAGCGGAAACTGGGGAACACGCAATAGAATCTCCAGAAGAAACAAGAGACACATCTCAGGATTATCAAGAGCATCTTGTTTCTTCCGTATCTTCCGAGATCATGCTTACCATGACAAATACGCACATGCATTTGCTGGCCAAGCATAAATGATACCAATTGTTTGAGGGTAGTGTTTTTAACCGTATACACACGTAATCCATTCATTAATTGATTAAAGAGCATATGAATAATCGATGAAGAACAGTGGGCAACCTTTGGCACGCCAGATATTTTAGTTGTTTTGTGCCTCCAAGTCAACCCCAGTTGAGTTTAACAATAGCAAGTACATTTCTATACTGCTTACCGACGTACTAAGTGGTTTACAAAGTGTAAGCTTGTTACTCATTTTAGTGACCTATGGAAGGATGCTTGGGACTAGCAAAGGGTAGGGGGGGAAGGGAAACAGGAGGATACACTGACACAACATGACTGTCTATCGGAACTGCCACAGAAGCAAAGTTTTGCACTTGGGGACTAGTGGGACTGTAGCACAATTGGGAGCTTATTGATGGGTTTCGCCTATCAATAAAAAGGGACCTCCTAACCACAGCTCACAGCAAAGCAGCAACGAGACGGAGACAACGTCATGCAATAAGTATTTCCAAAGGCACCATTCTCTCGCTTTAACGGCAATTTAAAAGCCTCATGTGATAATCTCTGAAGGAGATTTTGGAGAGGCCTTTTTGAAAACAAGAAGGCACTTACGGTCACTTCCTAGCTTTAAAATAAACCTATTCAGGGCTTAAAATGGCCAGGGTGGGGGGCTAAATAATTTCTTCCAACTTGGACAAACCAGGAGGACAGGAGGGAGAACCCACCAATTTTTTTCCAGTCCTGTGAACACAAATATTTGGCTATCCTAGGGCTCATTCCCACTGGCAGAATAACATGGGTTGTGATTCAGATCCGCTCCGTGTCTGTAACCGGTTTCAAAAGATCCCTCGTTCTCATTATAAAAGGGGATCTTTTTTTTATGCCACTTGAATCGGGTTTTTTAAAATCCCCATTTCCGTGATTGATTTTGCAACTACTTGCCTTGCAAGTTGTTACAAAATCAAACAATCATATATTCTACCAATCACATATTCTACCGATCACATATTCTACCAATCACATATTCCATCAATCACATATTCTATCAATAACATATTCTACCGATCACATATTCTATCAATCAATCAATCACATATTGTATCAATCACATATTCTATTTAATTAAAAAAACAGTAGTAGACAGGCAGTGCTAGAAGGGGGGAATGGTAGATATGTCAAAATGTCACCTCTTTGCCATTTGTCCCTCCCCTCAGAAAACATCGATTCTGACCTGGCGTTCCCACTGTTAGGAATCGCTTCAGAACCGATTCTTCTCAAAAGAACTGATACCAAAAAAAACCCGGGACTTTTTGCATTTGCTCCGCTTTATTTCCCCTGGAATCGATCCAATGAAGATCAGAATCGATTTCCAGTGGGAACTAGGGGCATATACCCCGAATCAGGATTCGGAGCGTATCGTAGTGGGAACGACCCCTTAGAATCATAGAATTAGAAGAGACCCAAAGGGCAATCTAGTCCAATGCCATTCAGCCATGCCAAAAGACACAATCCAAACATTCACAACAGATGACTATCCATCCTTTTGCTTAAAAAACCCCAAAGAAAGAGACTCCACCACTCTCCAATGCAGAGTCTTCCACTGCAGAATAGTTTGTACCATCAGGAAAGCTCTTCCTAATGTTTAGGTGGGATTTCTTTTCCTGTAGTTTGGGCTTCTTTGGCTTTGAATTTGAATTAGGCAGCTTGCAAATCAATCCTGCCCAAACCAATCTTGTACAACTGGGAACCGAGCTCAATCCTTTGGCCAGGACACACTCTTGTCCGCAGAATGAGAAGGGAGGATTTCGAAAGCCGTGATTTTTTCCCCCCATAACGCAGAAAAATGCATGCTTGAGAATCGATCCATTTTTCTCCCGTCCAGTATTGAGGCGAAAGAAATTCCTCGGAAAATAATTTGTCAAGGTCCCGACTGATCAAAGAAACGTATAAAAGGCCCCCATTTTTTTTTATCTTTTTTTAAAAAACACCAACTAAATAAAATAGCTAGAGAATCCCCCTCCAAGCTCAGAATGAATTGGCAATTCATTTACCCAACTGTCAGATGGGGTAGCTCAATCCTTAACATGTCTTTAGCAGGAGCTATATCCAGAAGGAAGCAATTCTCTGGCCACTGTGTGTCCATGCTTGGAGTATGTTAATGATTAGAGTATCCAAGCTCTAGGGATTCAGTAAGATATGACTCAGATTTGCAAAAGCCCCATAAATCTCCCTTCTTCTTATTCAAAATGTGTGCTTTATAGCTTTTTTCCTGGCCAATTGAATAAATACATAACATATCTCGGCGTGTTTGCATTTTTTTTTTTTTTGCGGGTTGCTCCTTTGTGCGCCCGCCGCAAAGAACAGACTCTCCTCTGATCCTTCCTATTTCTTGGCAGTGGAGGAGCGCACAAAAACCTTTGCCAATCGGGTAACTTATCATAGGGAATATAAGCCCACTCGGGACGCAAGTCGTCCGCAGGGGCAGGCAAATGGATCTGTTTCTCTTTCTCCCGCGTTAAATGTTTTTCTTCAAAACATTCCTTCTGACAACGAGGTTTGCAAATTTAGTTAATTTCTTCAAAAGAACTGCAATGATATATTCCCCCCCCCCCCCCCCATTTGCACTAGACAAATATCGATCCATATGTTTAAAACTAGTTGAATATCTGCAGGATTCTGCAGGATGAAGCCATGGCAGTTAAAGTGGGGTCAACTTCCATTATTTCTACAACATAGATGCACTCTAAAGCCAGAATCCTGTTGGCTTCCTATGTGTGTGTCTGTTCCTTTACAGAAGCAGCTGGACATGCATATTCAGTTCAATGTCATAGAAGCAGAATTGCGCAGTGCCACTGAACAAGCAGATGTGCATTTGCCTGTGCATTCAATGGCGCATTGGGTTGCGCAACGTTGCCATTCAACGCAAAGGCGGCATAGCACAACTGAAATGTAGCTCCACATTTGGAGATTTACTCTATGCACCCCTGACACAGGATCATGGTCTGCGTATGCTAAATGACCACGGAAAGATGACCGAATGTTGCGGGGACAGAGATATCAAAACGGCTGGAATCAAACAGGAGCATGCTCCGCATGACCGTTTCATTGCAGATCTTCCTCTTTGAAACCGTCCCTCCAATCAGATTTGAGCCTTGGCTGACATCTTGCTGTACCGTGATGAATAAAATGCATGCATTTACAACTGTATGGCATCCATGTTCATCACTGTGGCACTACTGCCACACTTGCAGATGTCCCCCTCCAACCTACTTTAACAGTGAGCAGCCGCACTGAGCAATGGAGATCTGTTCTGCTGGAGATCAGACTGCAGCAGGATGATGTTTCCAGGCCCCCCTTTTGCCAGAAATTTGCAGTAGGATATCAGAAGCATAACCTCTGTTGCAACTCCTTGTTGCAGCGCACCCTATTGGTAGGAAGGGACTGTAAACATCATCCTGCAGCACCCTGATCTCCAGCAGAACAGAGCTCCATTGCTCAGTGTGGATGCTGGCCATTAAGACAGATTTGGGAGTTGGGTCAGGAGACGGTACATAGTTACATACGGTTGGCCTTTTGTATCCATGGATTCTTTATCCATGGATTTAATCATATTGAAAATATTTTTTTAAAAAAGATACAAAGTCCAGAGAGCATACCTTGATTTTGCTATTTTATATAAGGGACAACATTTCTCGGTGCCGTGGGATATAATGGGACATGAGTATCCATGGATTTTGGTTTCCACAGGGGGTCCCGGAACCTAACCCCAGCGGATGCCAAGGGTCCATGGTATTTGTAAATAAATAAATAAATAATATTATTATTATTTATAGCCCACCTCTCCCAGAAAGATTGAGCCAGGTTACAACCATAAAATACATCAATAACAAATATAAAACATAGATAAATAAAAACTGCATCCATGGTGTAGGATCTCAGTGCTTGGTGGTATAACTGGTTGTGACGTGCCACCGCTGCATTACTCCAGGAGTGTAACGTCACATTATCTCCACTGAAGGCATCATTTGTTAGCTGCAATGCACCACTGGGATGTCAAACCGCAAGCCCTACAACCACCAAAAACGTACCCGGGGCCTCCAAAGCGCACGCGTCCCCTATTTGGCTATCACAAATACAATCGAGTCCAATTCCAATCACGTCGGAAGCACCGGGCGACAACTTGGATTTCCACCCGCCGCAAAGCGGGAGGCTATGTTCGCCTGCGCACATATATGTGTGCCTATAATCAGATAATTAGAAACTAATCAAAATCCCAGTCTGCAAGGAAGGCCCCAGTGGGTTTCTGGTAAGAACACCTGGAAAAGATTGATCAAAAAGTGGCCGGCAAAGGGCCGTGATTTATGAGGAGTAAGCCTCGCTTAAGTAGGAGTTCTGTGGAAATATTGCTGCTACAGAACTGGAGGGGGGAATGCCCACCGTTTTTTCCTGAGTTACTAGATTGTCAAGAGAAATCGCTTGATATGGCTCCGTGATTCTTGAAAAAGAGCACGAGCAAGGAAGGTTTTCGCTTGCCATCTGCAATGGCCTTCCTCGAGGAAAGCGCTCTCGGCCGAAACGGGGTCGAGTGGATCTGACACAAGGAAACAGCTCAGGTTGCGTACTGAGAAGTTACAGATCGAAGGGTGACAGGTCAAGATCGCCTCTGCAAGATTCAGTGCCACTCACATCAAACACGAGTCCAACAGCCATCGTACATAAATGTGCAAAAGATTACATACCTTTTGGAGCGGCCAGGAGGATGGTCTCTCCCCTCACCGAAACCCCCTTTCGCTCCAAGTGAAAAGTGCGGGGATTCTCATAAAATAAAACACATCATCCCTTGGAACAGAGAGGCTGGGGGCAAAAGCATTAAGGGATGTGGATGTACATGTGCGTTCGTTGACTTATGGCAACCCTATGAAGTTCATGGGGCTTCCTTAGGCAAGGAATCCCCAGAAGTGATTTTGACGTTTCCTTCATCCGAAATAGAGCCAACAGCACCTGCTCTTTGTTGGTGGTCTTCCATTCAAGTCCTAACCAGAGATGACCCTGCTTAGCTTCCCGGGTCAGATAGGATCTGGTGCCTTTAGGATATTTAAGGTCCTATTGTACAGGAATAAACTCTTCTAGAACATGGACACGTAGCCCAAAAAACCCACAAAAAACTATGGAATACCAGCCATGAAAGCCTTCAACTTCCTATTGTCCATCTTCCTAAATGTTTCCCATTTTTCTCCTTGCCTCAAGAAAGTTGTCAGAAAGGACACAGTTTTCAAAGACTGTTTGAAATAGGAGTCGGCGCAGGGGGGAAAAAGGTTCATGGTTGTTGGGATTCCCCCCCCCCCCCCCGAACAAAAGAACATTTCTGTGCAGAGAACAAGTTTCCTGCACAGAAAACAACATTTCCTGCACACAGTGTGGAAAATGTTGTTTTTGACACACACACACACACACACACACACAAAAGCTCTGTGCGCATTTTCCCACAGAAGTCCCAAACTGCGAAGATTTTGCTTAGCTTGTCACGTTTTCCAAGATTTGATCAACCTGTCTTCCTACCATCAATCATCATCATCATCATCATCGGGTTGCCATAAGTCAACGAAGGAACATGTACATCCGCAATAATAATAATAATAATAATAATAATAATAATATCCTGACTTTCTACAGAATGCGATTGGGGCGGCTTACAACAATGAAATTTTCCAATATTCTTTCCTCCTAAAGAACAGCGTCGAGAAAGTGACCAAAAATATGGCCAACTCTCCATTCCCGTCACTTTCCCTGTTCCTCGCTTTCCCTGATTTGCCTTTTCCAGAGATGTAAGGAGTCTTTTAGTAAAATAGCCCTAGTCTGCAGAGTCATGCAACATGTGAATCTGCTTTTCCTTCCAGGCAAATGTGTGATCCATAAGTCCGCTTAAGCAAATTGTTTTCTAGCCTTCAGCGCCCATTAAACAAACTTCTCCGGTCCTTAGTCAATAAACAGGCCAATCTTCTCTAAGAGAAAGAAGGAACCTGTCATTCATTTGGATACTTCTTCCCTTAATCTAAGGAAGAAACATTTTAAATATCATCAGCAAGGCGAATAAGCAGAAGAGCTGGCGACATCTGACTCCCATATGATAAGACAATGGAGTAGTTTTCTTTCAAGCTTGCTTCAAGTCAGTCTCTTCAGTCTAATGCAACAGCAAGGAAGAGAGGAAAAAGATCAGGACTTCCAATAAATCAGAAAGGGTTTTTTTTTCCCTCCCGCCTTACGATTTATCTTTGCCCGAAATCAAAGAAATCTAAGAAAAGGAAGAAAGAGACAGGGATGTTGGAGTTTGTTTCTACCGGGGACTGGAGGCGAACAAAGAAAAGTGATAGGGTTATTCCCCGCTTTGCACGCGGCCGTATTGAAACCACACTCAAATCCTAGCTTCATTGGCTTGTGGTCACAAGAAGGATATTGTGTCCAAAAGAAGAGGAGGCATCCAGGATATTTCCAGGTTCAAAAAGGGAAAGAAAGGAACTTCACAGACGTTTTCGATATTAAAAAAGGGATTGAATGCAACCAAACAAGATGAATGACTCACCCCAGCTTTGGGTAGGACATCGAAAGGAGGCGCTGAAACCAGATGGACACAGCCAAAGACTTAGAAAAGAGAATGCTCAAAAAGCCGCAAAATGAACTAAAGCAGCCAAGGAGACCACGGAGGCCCATAATACACATGGGCGCACACACAGAGACATGCGCCTTTGCCGGTCCTCCTTGGTAAGCTAGGGGAATGTGGTCCTACCCAGTCAAACAATCCTATACAATGTGAAGTTGAAGGGTTTCATGGCCAGCATCCAATAGTTTTTTGTGGCTTTTTTGGGCTCTGTGGCCATGTTCTAGAAGAGTTTATTCCTGGCGTTTCACCAGCATCTGTGGATGGCATCTTCAGAGAATGCTGACATGGAAGTGAGTGGGGATATATATACTGTGTGACTCTGGGTAGGGAGGAATGATTAAACAGACACGAATCCTCTTTGTATAGTCCCCCCCCCGAGGCCTTGCCATCAACAACAGAACAATACACAGATTAACATGGAAATCAGTCCTCCATATATACACACATACGCACACACACACATACATACACACCCAACTCTCTTCCGTGACAGCATTCTCTGAAGATGCCAACAACAGATGCTGGCAAAACGTCAGGAATAAACTCTTCTAGAACATGGCCATATAGCCCCCAAAAACCCACACGCCTGACTTCATTCTGTGCTTTAGCTTTTCTGACTTTATCCCTACAGGTGGTTGCTATTTTTTTAAATTCTTCTTTGGTGATTTCCCCATCTTTTCATTTTCTTATACGTGTTCCGTTTAAAACTTAGTTCAGTTGAAAGTTCCTTAGTCATCCATCCTGGTTTCTTGAGATATCTCCCATTTTTCTTCCTCATTGGAACTGTTTGAAATTGTCCTTTTAGTATCTCCCTTTTGAGGAACTCCCATCCGTCTTGAACTCCCTTCTCTTTTAGTGTACCTGACCATGGGATCACCCCCAATATTTCTCTAAGTTTTCTAAAATCAGCTTTCCTAAAATCTAGAATGTGTGTCTGACTATGCCTAGCTTCTCCTCCCCACTGTATAACAAACTCCAGGAGGACATGGTCACTCCCACCTAAGGATCCCACCACTTGCACCCCATCAACTAGGTCTTCCCTGTTGGTTAAGATCAGATTTAAAATGGCTGACTCCCTTGTTGCCTCTTCCACCTTTTGGACAATGACATTGTCTTCCAGGCAAGTGAGGAATTTGCTAGACCTTGAGGATTTGGCCGAGTTTGACTTCCAGCAAATATCTGGATAGTTGAAATCACCCATCACTGCTATATTTTTCCTATCTGCGTGTGTGGTCATCTGTTCTAGAAAAGCACCTCCAATTCTTCTGCTTGAGTTGGGGGTCTGTAGTAGATTCCCACAGTAACATCCCTATTGCTTCCCTCTCCTTTAATTTTTATCCAGACACTCTCCAATTGGCTTCCAATATTGATGGCCTGGATCTCTTCACTGATATAAATATCCCTGACATATAATGCTATTCCTCCTCCTTTCTTGCTCGGCCTGTTTCTCTTAAAAAGGTTATATCCCTCTATTTCTACATTCCAATCGTGAGACTCATCCCACCAGGTTTCAGTGATGCCTATTATATCATATTTCCCTTGTAGTACTAGGAGTTCAAGTTCATCTTGCTTATTTCCCATGCTCTGTGCATTAGTATAGAGACATCTAAGACCATGTGTCCCCTTTGCTTGCCGCCTGTGCACATTTTTTTGCCTCCTACTGTTGGGTCCTTTCACTGTTTGCCTTGTTCCATCTGTGGCAGTATGACTATTTTCTCCAGCACTTTTGTCTCCCTTCCCCACATAACTCAGTTTAAAGCCCTCCTGATCAGATTCTTGAGACTGTTGGCAAAAACGTTTTTGCCAACTGGCGTGAGATGCAGCCCATCCCTTGCCAGAAGCCCCTTCTCATGGAACTGCAGCCCATGATCTAAGAATCCGAATTGTTCTCAACAACACCATCCGCGGAGCCAGTTGTTGACATCTGCGATTTTCCTCTCTCTTCCTGGACCATGCCCTTCAACTGGCAGAAGAGACGAGATGACAATCTGTGCATCCATTTCTTTTAGCTTCTTCCCCAGAGCCTCATAATCCCTTCTGATATTTTGAAGGCTGTGTCTTGCTGTGTCATTCATTCCCATGTGGACCAAAAGGAAGGGTTATTTGTCAGTAGGTTTGACCAGTCTTGTCAGTCTCTCTGTCACATCACGGATCTTTGCCCCAGGGAGGCAACACACCTCCCAAGACATCTTGTCAGGCCCACAAATCACTCCTTCTGTACCCCTCAGCAAGGAGTCCCCCACCACAACCACACGCCTCCTCCGCATCTCAGCAGCGACTGTTCCCTGCGATGGAACTCTTAGGCTCCCCTGCTCTGTCCCTGAAGTCTGTCCATGCTGCTCTTCATCGTCCTCCTTGACAAGGGACAGAGCTTCAAATTGATTCTGTAGCTGCAAGCTCTCAGAACGATCCTTGGTTTCCCTTCGTCTGTGTGTGACATTCCTCCAGCAGTCTTCCTCCTTTGTACATGAAGTGACAGTCTCCTCCGTAGCGACTTCCTCTGTGTGGTCCCCATCCAAGACCATTTGTTCCGTTCTGTCCAGGAAAACCTCTTGCTCCCTGATATGTTGAAGTGTAGCGACGCGGGCCTCCAGCTGCTGCACTTTCTCCTCCAAGAGGGCTACCAACTTGCATTTGGGGCATGTGAATTTTCCCACATCGGTAGGCAAGAAGACAAACATCCCACAAGTGTTGCAGGTGACTGCGGCAGTCCCCTCAGTGTCCATACTGAGAAGTCTTAGCTCCTGAAATAGGATTATGGGCTTCCCCTTTAAGATGGCCACCCAGGAACTGCTCTCCTTCTCCTTCTCTCCAGCAGGAACTGGTCTGGAAAGGTCTAGAAAGGCTCTGGGAGGGGTTATATAGAGCTAGACTGCTAGCTCCACCCCCTAGTGACTCACAGAAGCTCCACCCCCACTGGAACTTTCTAGAAAGGTCCAGAAAGGCTCTGAGACTGGTAGCTCCACCCCCTAGTGACTCACAGGTGTGACTCTCAGAAGCTCCACCCCCAGCAACAACACACTCTCCCAAGAGTTTTCAAAAATTCAACTCTCACCCACTTTAAGATGGCCACCCAGGAACTGCTCTCCTTCTCCTTCTCTCCAGCAGCATTTATATTATGCAAGACATCTCTATAAATCTGACCTATCATTTATTTATTTTATTTTATTTTTATCCTGCTTTTCTCCCAAAGTGGGACCCAAGGCAGCTAACAACACACATAGGCAGCCAACAACATATAATTATAATTATCACCTATCTTGTCCTCAGATATTTAAAGATAGCTATCATGTCACCTCTCAATCTTCTCTTCTCCTGTTCAGCTTCCAAAGTCATTTCCGATAAGGCTTGGTTTCCAAAACTTTGATCATCTTGGTTGCCCTTCTCTGAATGCATTCCAGCTTGTTGATATCTTTCTTGAATCGTCGTGCCCAGAACTGGACAGAATATTCCAGGTGAGGCCTGACCAAAGCAGAATAGAGTGGCACTCCTAACTTCCCTTGATCTGGACACTGTACTCCTATTGATGCACCCTAGAATCGCATTGGCTTTTTGGGCTGCCGCATCACACTGTTGACTCATGTATAGTTTGTGGTCTGCTAAGACCTCTAGATCCTTTGTTCATGTACTGCTTCCAAGACAGGTGGCACCCATCCTATATTTGTGGGTTTCATTTTTCTTGTCTTGATGTAGCACCTTACATTTATCCCTCTTGATGTATGAGTATCATCTCCGGTATGGTCAGCGGACTCGTGGCTTATCTCTTTCTCTAAGAGTCCTGGAAAGTTCAACAGAACGAGAGAAAGGGTGCGAGAGAGACAGACATTGACAGATGAACAACGTCATTTTCGCAGGGGCGGCTCCATCACTTGGCAAATCCCTCTTTGATGAGATCAAATATTATTTTGGAGAGACAGGGGCAGGAGGGAGAAGGAAGAAAAGAACCCAGTTAAGCTCACACAGCGCCTTGAAGTGGACTCAAATGGAAAGCAAATCCCTCCACAGAGAACTCTTTGGACGTATTCCTCCCTTTTCGTGTCCAACAAAATGACTTTGAAAGCTACCATTGCTTACTTTCACCGTTGCCTGAGCTTAGGGAAGAAGACCCAGAAAGAGAAAAGGATGAAATGGAATTTGGAAACGGGTTGTCAGAGCCATCTGTTCATTCGGAGAAAGAGGAAACATTATTTCGAAAACATATAAACTGTTGTCTTTGAAATGAAGGGAAATCCTGGCCGGAGCTTAAATGAAGAGCTGTCAGAGTTTCTGGTCTGTGAACATCTCCAATCCCATCATTCAGGAATGAGAACGGGGGGAAGAGAGAGACAAGAAAGCAGTAAAGATGAATGAAATCTGCTCTGATCTGAATAGTTTCCTGATATTTCAAGCAAGGGGGAATGGATTGTGGCCTTTGCCACTAGCCATTAAACCCCCTTCTTCATTGGAAGAACAGTCTAGTGAGGGGCATTTCATCTTGGCAGGACTGGCACAAGGCCCTGGCATTCAACTCCCTGCTATCCCAGTGCCACACAGCGTGAGCAATTGTAATGGATCAGTTTATGAAAATGACCTTTGAGGACTATAACTTCCAGCCACCATGGCCATTGGAAAAGTAACTTTCCCAAGCTGCAGTGGGATGAACCAGGAGGAGTGACCCAGGAGCACTAGGTAAGCCAGTTGTCCAAAGAGCAGCTGTGGACAGGATGAGACAGAAGACCAAAAGTCAGGTGTGAAGAGCAAACCTGGACCAATACTACACAGACAAAGCAATTGGATCCCTATCTGTCATGGCTCTGTCCTATGGAATCTTGGGCTCTGCAGTTTGCTGAAGGACTTTGAACTTTCTGCTAGAGAGGTTTAGTGCATTCACATGAATTGCAACACTACAGTGGAGAAACCTTAAGTATCCCATCAAACTACAAATTCCAGGCTTCAGTAGCCATTTATAGGATTCATCCGTCCCAAGATTCTGTAGAGGCCCGCCCAGGATACTAAATTACCTAGGCAGATGTTGGGACAAAAGTGTCATATAGTTTTTTTGTGGGTTTTTCAGGCTCTGTGGCCATGTTCTAGACGAGTTTATTCCTGATGTTTCACCATCATCTGTGGCTGGCATCTTCAGAGAATGCTGGCACGGAAGAGAGTGGGGTATATATCTACAGTGTGTGACCTCTTCCTTACTCAGGATCACACAATACACACACATAAACACCCAATTCTTTTCCATGCCAGCATTCTCTGAAGATGCCAGCCACAGATTCTGGTGAAACATCAGGAATAAACTCTTCCAGAACATGGCCACATAGCCCAAAAAACCCACCAAAAAAAAAAAAAAAAAAACCTATGGATGCCAACCATGAAAGCCTTCAACTTCCCAGAAGTGTCATAGGTTCATATCATCCAGTCCCTGTGAGCAAAATATGCCGCCGTACTCTGAATCAACCGAAGATAAGAGAGATTTGCAAGGAGCAAGCCTGGGGACCGTGAAACCGATACCTTAAGAATAAGGTGCAAAAATAAATATAAACTCAAAATGCAATAGTAAGCAGTGTAATCCTGTTGCAGAGGAAGGGTTAAAGTGCCTCCTACTATGCAGGGCTGCGAGAATATATTGAAGGAAAGGCAGAGATATATTCCCCGCCGCCGCCGCCGCCACCACCATTACCCCGCCTGCTGTCTTATACTCTGATAAGGAATGAAAAGGTGCAACTCATTCCATATGGCGCCTGAGCCTCACGCCAATCGGGCCTCTGGCAGGCCTGCCAATGTATAAGAACTTGCAAGCCTGATAAATGGAAAGTCCTTTCTTGTGGCCAGCTAGAATAAAATTGGCTCAGAATAGGGAGAAGAGAAGGAGGGAGGGGGAGAGGGAGAATTTGAACCCCCCCCCTTTAGACACTTAGAAAAAGAAAGTTTTCAGATAGGTAACTAAAAGCAATCCCTTTCTTTTGGGGGGGGGGGGGGGAGAAAGGCAGCAGAGGCAACCCAACCGGGACGTTTCAAAAGGACGACGTTTTGTAGAGGGGGTGTGAATTATCCTTTGGTGATTTATTATGTGCCTTTGGATGTCTCACACTGTAGTTACTTATATGCCCCAAGAGGTGAGCAGAAGGTAGATCCGTATCTACAAGAAGATCTCTAGATGATATCCAGCAGATTAGAATCATAGAATCATAGAATCATAGAGTTGGAAGAGACCACAAGGGCCATCCAGTCCAACCCTCTTCTGCCATGCAGGAACTCCCAGTCAAAGCATCCCCGACAGATGGCCATCCAGCCTCTGCTTAAATACCTCCAAGGATGGAGACTCCACTACACTCCAAGGGAGTGTGTTCCACTGTCAAACAGCCCTTACTATCAGGAAGTTCCTCCTAATGTTGAGGTGGAATCTCTTTTCCTGCAGCTTGCATCCATTGTTCCGTGTTCTAGTCTCTGCAGCAGCAGAAAACAAGCTTGCTCCCTCCTCAATATGACACCCTTTCAAATATTTGAACAGGGGTATCATATCACCTCTTAACCTTCTCTTCTCCAGGATAAACATCCCCAGTTCCCTAAGGTGGTCCTCATAGGGCATTGGTCAGGACTTTTCGTTTATGACTGCCGGGGCGAACTCAAGAAATTTGGCCGCCTGAGGCAAGAACGGTACATGGGACCCACGCGTCATAGCTTCCAGCTGCCCATGGTGAAGGACGATGTGAGCCATAGCGCAATAATATATCATTTTCACCCCTGACCTTGATCGATCCAGGGTCTAAGGCTGACTACAGACCATGCTTGTTTTCCTTCCAGAACATCTACATCTCCTCCACCTCCGGTTCATCTTCTGTCACCTCACTTTTCCAGTACTTCTGATCTGCAGAAGCAATGTAGGATCTCAGCCTTAATGCGTAACTTGTCATGTAGCTGGAAATTTCTTTATAGAAATGTGATAAAAGTATTTCCGTAAGTGCTGACCCACCATTCAGTCTGGTGGGTTGCATTATGCCCACGCCTGTCCTTGTGTCCCTGGCCAGATGAGATTGTGTATTGAGGAGATAGCATCATTTCGTGCTTACGGAGTCTCACAGTGGTTGTGTAACACTACTTTGTTGGTGTATTGCGACGGCCACGCACAAGGTGGTGGGAGTGCACGTTGATATACCAAGCACATCTGTAGGCAACGTCGCCACATCTGGACACCTGTTTCTTCAACCTTGAACTGAATCCGGGGTTTCTACATTGGATAAAACGTCTAGCTGCTTCCATAGGCACCAGCACTCTTTGGGCAGAGGAGGCCTAAAGGCCTTGTAAACCTACAAAATCCCAGGATCCCATAAGATGGAGCACTTAAAGTGGTGTCAAATTGTGTTATATCTCCAGTGCAAATGCACCCGAAGTAGGCAATGTAGGATACTGGAGATGTTTTTAACTGTATTTCTTCCTGAGATCTCTTGATAAGGCGGAGGAGATAGAAATACTGTATATACTTAGTTTAGAAATGTTGGTCTAAAAGTTGGCCCCAAAAACCTGGGTCGACTCATCTATGGGCCAATGTAAGTACTCTACTTTAAACCTTATTTTAAAAAGGAAGCATTCCCTGGTGAAAGACAAGCGGAAGCACTGACTCCCATCTATTCTCTCATCCATCCAGCTTTTTAATATGAGAACGAACCATTATGTCTGCTGGAATTTTGCAGGTTCTTTGGCACTGTTTTCCTTTGCTTCGTCCTTGAGATCCTTTGTTGCATTCCCCTAAATTTCCCCCTCGACTTATCCTCGGGTCATATCAAAATCCATAATTTTGGTCCCCAGACCTGCTCCCGACTTAGACACTAGGTCGACGTACAGGCGAATATATATGGTATATGCATACAATAACTTTCTTCAATGCGCCTGCTGTAACTGAGATCACCAATAGGCTCTAAGTCACCATTTTCACTGTTGACAAACTGTGTCAAAAACGACACCCCCTCCGTGTTGTTCACGACACCTTAACAAACACGGGTCCGTGCGAAAAGGACTTTTGTGGGGATGCTTTAAAGGAATCGGACTCTCTTTTTCTTGGTCTCCCTCTTCGATTTGATGAAATTCCAGGTTGCTTCGGTCTGTTTGGAGGCCTTTCCAAAAGCCTCGTCTCAGCATGAATAACAAATCCATCAAGGCCCATCCAAGCTGAGGGAGGCTGTCATCTCTGCTTCAACCCTGACCCAAGGGCTATGGTAAATCTTTCTCTGTCAGGCTGACGGATCCCTTCACCGAAGGGCTGAAGAGCTCCCCGTAGTTACTTGCAGGCAGCCAAATATTTCCCCTCTGGAGGCTTATTCTGCAGCCTGCCTTGGAGCCAAGATGTTGCACGTCTTCCCGCAAAGATGTGAGCCCCTTAGAAGAAGAAAAAATATTCCTATTAACTCCTGGATCTATCACCATCTATCGCTGGAATAAAGAGGGAGCCTTAACTCTCTCCAGCTGGCTTTACGTTCTTGGAAACACCAGCTCATTACTCACGATGGGCACTTGTGGAATTAGCCGACATCCAGGAGCGTTTTACTCATGTTGAGCTGCGCATGGGGATTGGTATCGACGGTTGGCCCAATGAAGCTGGAGGAGAAGGACCGTTTCATGGGTTTAATGCTTCCCAGTGAGACTGGCGTGGGTGGGAGAGAGAAATACGGGGACTGCCAGTGTCCCCGCCTGCAGAAAACTAGTACATCAAAAGGTGTAACATGTTCCAGAAGGGTAGAATTCACAGGTACAGCCACGTTAGTCCGTAGAACCAGTACGCGGAGAGATCTTGTAGCACCTTTGAGACTCACTGAAAGAAAGAAGTTGGCAGCATGAGCTTTCCTCGACTACAGTCAACTTCCTCGGGTGTATTGTTCCAAAGGAGTAGGTGTGTTTGTCCATTGTAGCAAAGCAGACTAAGAGATTTGGAGCACCTTTGATGCTGCATCGAGGAGACAGAGGCCAGCATCCTGTTAGTGACATACTCAAATGTAGATCCATCTTATAACCATGGATGGCCCTGTCTGCATAGAATCATAGAGTTGGAAGAGACCCCAAGGGCCATCCAGTCCAACCCCCTGCCATGCAGGAACTCTCCATCAAAGCATCCCTGACAGATGGCCATCCAGCCTCCGAGGAAGTGCATTCCACTGTCGAACAGCCCTTACTGTTTCTTTGGCATGGGCCAAAGAAAGAGCCACTCGGCATCAGAACAGAGCTAAGATCATGGGGGGGGAGTTGGGATAGCTCCAGAGCCAGGATTCTCCACGCTGCCCCCATAGTAACCTGGTCAGTGTAGACAACATATCCACAATCATGTGCGAGCAACGTCAGATGCCCAGAACAAATTGAGGGTTGTGCTCTTCCAGAATTTTGGCTCACACTGCTGATATTTGGTGGCATCTTTGGCAAGTTTCTAGAGTACCGCTAAGCAGTGCTCCACCATCACAGCATACCCTCCGATGGTCACAGTTGCCTGTAAAATGTCCCACTTTCTTTCTCTTCCTCCCACTTTCGACTTACTTCAGTTACTGCAAACCGAGGGACTGAACGGACTGCCCCCTTTCTGCACCAGATCGGGGCCGATCTGGCCTTTCTGCGGCTCAAAAAGGGTGCCATAGCTGCCGACACCATGGCTTTTCGGCACTCCTTTGGCACTGCCAAAGTCATCTGGACACAGCACCAGAGGAGCACCATGATGCTGCCCACCATGTGGTGGCGTGCGCGGCATCACATCGGCATGGAGGCAGGGTCAGGGTGTGCGTCGTGTGGACGCCACTGCGCACTGATGCTGGCTATTGATGCTGGTCTGTCAAGGCTGTGAGTGCAAAGTGCAGGCTTAGCTTTCACTCCTTTAACTCCGCAGGATGGAGAGGAGAAGAGAGAGCAGAGCTTTGCCTTTTCTAAATTCCGTACATAAATTTCAGCACTTCTCTGCTTTGCAAGTCTTCTTCACGAATAACTTTTGCCCTCTTGTTTCCTAGCCACATCCTTTTGACCACCCTCTGATACAGCGCAGCCCTATGTGTCCCAGTCTATAAGCACAAAATGCCGGCGGGTATGTTATAGAGTCTGGTGGGACCCCAGGGCAGAGGGACAAGATGGTAAGACGAAAGAGGTAAACAGTATGGATGGTGGCAGTGGCACCATCCATTGCTGATCTCAACCTGCGGCCTCTAGGTTATGGGTTGCCCACTGCAGTATTAATCCTATTTGCCATTAATAGACTTTGTCCGTCTTGTTAAACTGTGGCACTACCAGGGTCCAAATATCTTATAGGCCATTCTCTGCGAATGGGATTTTGTGCCTGCGGGTGATGGGAGCCAAGGCTGCTTAAGCCTTCCAGCTAAGTAAAATCATCTGCCCTGGCACCGACTCCAGGAGATGTACAGTTCACTGCCTTGTCAAGCCAGGATATTAAATTAAGCAATTTTCATCAGATAACACATCTTCTGGTTCATGTAAAACGTCCGGCAAATCATTGAGCTCATAATTCAGCCTGATTGAAAGTGAGCTGCTAATCCAGTTCACTTTGTAGATACGAAGCCGTGTGGCCAAAAATGTGGCTTGCCAGAGGAGGCCTCTTGCAGCCAGGTAGGCATTCCTCCAGCGGACTCGTCCGTCTCTCCTCCTTTACCGCAGATCCGTTGGCAAGGTCATGTTTGCTTTAGATAGCCCCAGCTCTTTGCCACCATCTGAGCTGTCCTGTCCCTATCGGCTGAGGATCATCTTAAAACGACTTCAAAGGTCCAGGTCACCTGCTAAGTGGGGATGTTTATTCCACAAATTTGGGAACGTCAAGGATAAACCCCGCTCAATTGACCAAGAGATGTATGTGAATCAAAGGCTTATGGGGTTTTGCATATATGTACAATAGGATAACAAATTATAGGTATTACGTATTTGTAATACATTTAGATATTATATTCTCCAGTCTCTGTTGTGTTAATACAATCACCAGAGTAGTTCAGGGGCTGGTGACTTCCCCGATAGAAAGCCATCATGGTGTACTGGTTTGAGACCAGGGTTCAAATGCTTGCTTAGCCACAGAAACCCATTGGGTGACTTTGGAGTTTATCATACGACGGAATTTGGGGGTATAATGCAATGGCAATCCGAACGCAATCATGGGGTTTCACGTTATTTCAAATGAGCGTATCTCACACAATTTCGGGCAATGGGAAGTCATTCCGAACGCAATCATGGGGTTTCACGTAATTGCGTATTAGAGTATCTCACGCAATTTCGGGCAATGGGGGGGTCATTTTCGGGAAATGGGAAGTCATTCTGAACGCATTCCGAACGCAATCGGATTTCATGTAAATTCACTAAACTAGCGAATTCACGTAATTTCGAATTGGCTTCATTCGCAATTGGGAGAAATTCCTCCCATGTGATAAACTCCTTTGAGCAAGTCACACACTCTTAGTCTCGGAGGAAAGCAAAGGCAAACCCCCTCTGAACAAATCTTGCCAAGAAAACCCTGTGACAGGATTGCCGTTAAGTCAGAAATAACTTGAAGGCACACAGCAACAAAGCTCTCCAATAGACTACTGCAACAGGGTCTACATGGGGCTGCCCTTGAAGATGAAGGTAGTATAAAAGGCAACAGCTAGATTTTCTTAGAATATCACATAGAACACCGGTTTTAAAGGAGCTGTACCAGCTGCCAATATGTTTCTGATCTGAATTCAAGGTGACGACATTTAAGACATGACATATCCAAGCTTGGAAAGCTGTTTTGGTTCCTTGTTGAAAAAGCAACCTGTTGATGTGACTGATGGCAATGATAAAAGTAAGAGACAGTTAAAATGTTATTTGCTCTGCTATTTGTTAGTTTTCCCGTACATTCTATGACTTGGTTTCCAGAAAGAAAGAAAAAGAAAGAAAGAAAGAAAGAAAGAACCCTTAGGAGTGATAAAAAAGAATGGCATCAGATTCGAAAAAGTCCCTGCCAAAATGCTTCTAAAACTGCTCTTTAAATATAACTTTTGGAAGTAACCAGAAACGACGACTTGTTATGCCAGTGAGTTATTGGCCTGTTACTCAGCGGCCTGAATTCTTTTAGTTTATGGATCCCGAATACTATCTTGTGGCATGAAATTGTCGTAATTTGTAGCGTTGGGTATTTTTCAGGACGAGCAACTTTCTTTCTTCACCGTTTTCTGCCCTTGAGCTGAAAAACCTGCTTTGGAGGCTGTCTGCGGTCCATGAGCATCAGAATCCCCTTCTCTGTTATACAGGAGGGCGCCAGCTGAAACAGTTATACTTCGGGATCTGCATTTTGTGAATCCAGATCTCCCTAATATTTATGACGCTAGGCCTCCCTCCTGCCAGTCAAGATTTTGCCTTGCTGCCTACTCCTTTATCTCCTTCATCCTCTAAAAATTGCTGACAGAGACTTGGCATGTTCGCCAGCCTGACCTTGTTTGACCGGGAGCAGCCGCAACAATGGTAGCAGCCCTTTGCCGATCTGGTTCCTCAGTAGCCACTCATTTTCCAGGCACCGGTTCCTATAAGTCCTCCGATCCCACATTTACATCCCACGCGTGGCCAACCCCCACCTCGAAATGGCCACTCAAGCAACCAGTTTCGGGAATCGCGAAAGGGACGGAAATTGAGATTTTCTATTTGACCCAGATCCTGCATCGGAGGCTACGGCGGCATTTCCACTGCAGAATTAATGCAGTTTGGCGCCACTTTAATTACTGTGGCTCAATGCCATGGAATTCTAGCGTTTGTAGTTTGGTCTTCTCTGTCAGAGAGCTCTGGTGCCACAAAAAAACTACAAATGCTAGGATTCCGTTAAGAGTTACAGCGGTGTCAACATGCATTAATTCTGCCGTGCGGCAGCAGGCCTATCGTTGTTACTGTGTGCCGTCAAATCATTTCCAACTTGTGGCAACCTTAAGGCAACCCCATCTCGGGGTTTTCTTGTTCAGAGGAGGTTTTGTCATTGCCTTCCCTCAAGGCTGAGAGAGTGTGACTTGCCCAAGGTCACCCAGTGGGTTTTGTGGCCAAGTTAGGAACTTGAACCCTGGTCTCCAGAGTCACAGTCCAACACTTAAAACCACTGTACCATTTTGGATCTCCAGCAATGCATCATTTTATGATGTTGGACCTACATCACTAAAATGATAGTGAACTGTGACAATGCGCAATGGGGCACTGCACAAAAGGACCTGTTGTACAGCAGGGGGTTCCCATTGCACAATGTGTCCCGGTGCACCACATGTCCACAGGACACATTGTGCGTTGAGGCATGTTGTGCATTGGAAACCATTGTGCAATGGCCACACCACTGGCTCATATGTCCTCGAAACAGGCCAGTGCGGGAACGGGACAGGAACTTTTCTTTTCCTCCATGTGGACACCACCTTAGAGGCAAGAGATAAAGAAGGAGGAGATGAGAAGGAGAAAGAGAAACCGGTTTTGGCTGCGCAGGATGTCGTCCCAATTTGGGTATGGAACCCAGACCTTCCGCTTCATAAAACAATTTAAATAATCTCACATTTTACCCCCCTCGCGGCAGCTGGCTTCAGAAGGTGGTTGGCTGCCATGATCGCTTGTGCGGGGCTGCTGTGTGAATGTGCGCACAGCAGCCCTGCACTTTGGGAAGGGGGAGCTGGAGCGATCATGGCTGCCAACACCTTCCTAAAGCTGGCTCCTGTGCGCACATTCCTACAGCTGCTGGGTTCGAGAAGGTGGCATTTGGTTCGAGAAGGTTCGAGAAGGTGGCAGCTGCTGGGTTCTATCCCCAGAAGGTGGCATTTGGCAGTGCGGAAAACAGATCATATAACCATGGATCACCGAAGTGCTATCATGGGGGAAAGTGTATGCTTCCATTCTTAACCTAGGAGTTTATCATACGACGGAATTTGGGGGTATACTCCAATGGCAATCCGAACGCAATCATGGGGTTTCACGTTATTGCGAATGAGTGTATCTCGCGCAGTTTCGGGCAATGGGAAGTGATTCCGAACACAAACATGGGGTTTCACGTAATTGCGTATTAGAGTATCTCACGCAATTTCGGGCAATGGGGGGTCATTTTCGGGAAACGGGAAGTCATTCTGAACACTTTCCGAATGCAATCAGATTTCACGTAAATTCACTAAACTAGCGAATTCACATAATTGCGAATTGGCTCCATTCGCAATTGAGAGAAATTCCTCCCATGTGATAAACTCCCTAGCGCTATTGTGGCAGGAAAGCAGAGTGTGATCAAGTCTGCTACAATTCCTTTGCTTCCATGCAGTTTTCCTTACTAGGCAATCCCTACGGAGTTCCACTTGTTTGCAAGCAGCTGGAAATCACTTGTTAGGCAAGTGGGATACTATGCACACGCACACATACACACACAAAAAAAAAGGGGGGGGGAGGTAGAACCTGGGTCAGATTAAGAAACGCAGAGGTCCTACCGGTAAGGGGTATCAGTTTCCCAAGACCTCATTGCATTGCCAAAAATGCCTGTTAGTCTCACAATCGTGCGTCTTGAAATTTAGCAAAGAGAATCAGCTATTCAGAGGCCCCTCATTGTCTGAAGATCGACATCGTGGTCTACTTACTGTATCTACTCGAACACGAGTCGAGCTCACGTATAAGTCGAGGGCACGTTTTGGGGGCCAAAATTATGGATTTTTATACGATAAGTCGAGAGGGTAAAACTTAGGCGCATGTAATGAAGGACGTAAAGGACGAAGTGAAAGAAAACAATTCCAGAGAGCATACAAAATTCCGGGAGGTGTAGCTATTAGTGCATATACTAAAGGCTGGATGGATGAGAAAGTAGAAGGGGGGTCAGTGCTTCTAGGGCAGATTAAACTCTTGCCTTTCAACACACACACACACATATATATATACACACACAAACACACAGTACTTACATTGACCTGTGGATAAACTGACTCTGGACTTTTGGGTCAATTTTTTAAACCTACATTTCTACATGAATATATACAGTACCTTGCATATACATCTTGCATAATACCTTGCATATACGTCTTGCATTGGACAGGGCTGCCGTACGAAGTCCATGCTCCGCACCCCTGTCAGGTGTGCGCTTCTCAGGTGAGTACCCAACGGAGCCTACAAAGGTCACCCTTCCTTTTTTTTAGGAGGAACGGGATTGACTTTGCTTTAATGGGAAAGAACATTGTTCTCCCATTATGCCACGTTCAGAACTTGCAATGTTATATGCATGCCCTCTCCGGGTGTAAATTCAGCAACGGCAACTACTCTCGTGGGTTAAACTCTCTGCACGGCATTCCCCGACAAGTCCCGTACATAGGGACAAGGGGCTCTTTGACTCCGAGGTCTTGGTGGCTGGGTATTTCGGGGGAACCCGAGCTCCCGTTCTTTTTGAGCAGTTGTGGGTTTTAAGTGCTTCTCCGAGCTAAGCCTTCCTCTGCAACGGCATGGTCAGATTTGCCTCTAAATTCCTTCCAGCTGTGAAGACGGGGAGAAGCACTGATAAGGTTTTCCCCAGCGTAGGAATGAAACATTGGCCAGAGGTAGCTGCTGAATGCATGACTTTCACTCTTGCCCAGTTTTGGAGCATATGGAATATATTGTGGTCTACGAGAAATATATTTTAAGAATGCCTCCTGTATCTTTTCAAGGGCTGGATTGCTGCAGGTGTCACCAAAGGTTGCTGAGCATCTTTGACTGCTTTTTATCGTGGGGATGGGGGAGAGAGTTCACAGGGAAGAGAAATCCATGTGAGGCTCCTTCTCAGGCTGGATATAAATGGCATTGGGGGCTCTGGCAAACTAGCGGACCAGCTTCTGTCGATATTTAGGGACCAGCTAGATGCAACAGACCTGCGTCTATAAAGATCCATAGGCCCTTTCATATGCAACGCAGGGGTTTTTATTTTGAATGCAAAAGGGGTGCTCAGATGAAGGGGGGGGTGTACCCTACCCCATCCGTTGATCCCATACATCTAAGGAAATAGACCAAGTTGGGCTACCAATGCTCATTGGGCACTCTCGCCATTGTGTCAATATATGTAAGATTATATTAAATAAAAAGCGATATAGGATTCTGGCGTCTTATTCTTAACATTCACCAGCCAACGATGGGGTTATGTCTTACTGAGATCCGTCATATCACCAGCTTAGGCAGCTTCAAAAAGGCTGTCAAGACAAATCTATTCAGGCCTTTCCTGAATAGAAAACCTGGCCACCGATTCAAACTTACCACTATGCCTATTTGTTATTTTAATGTATGATTTTAAATTATAATTGTTTAATTGGTGTTTTAGGGGAGGGTGGGATGTTGACAGAGAGGCGGGATATTAATAATGATGATAATAATAATAATAATAATAATAATGTTTATTTATAACCCACTCTTCTAGCAAAGTAATTGGAGCAGGGTAAATGAAGTTTTATTTATTATATTTATTATTTATTTATGTTATCTGTCCAGTAATACAGCGGCGGAGGGGCGAGGTTTTAGTTTCTATTGGGGTGGGCAAAGTACTTTTGCAATCCTTTCCGCCCCGGGCATTGCATCACTGTTTGACAGTTTTAAAAATGTTTCAATACCAAGAGCCCTTTCATACTATGTAGCTATAGCACTAGGATTCTATCCCACAAAATCCTGGGATTTGTAGTTTGACGAGGCTGAAAATTCCAAATGCTCCTCCCTAAACTGCAGAGTCCCACATAACGCTATACTTGTGCAATGTGGAAGAGTCTCGGAAGTGAACATTAAATTCTGGCACCCCAACGATAACCGATTATTTGGCATTTTGCAGAATCCCAGAAGCTCCGAGAGGAAGAAAACTGTCCCCAACGTTCACCCAAACTGTCTTCTTCTGGATTGTGCGTGTTTATGACGTGACCTTGCATTAACTTTTTACTCTAGCCCTTTTTCTCCTCTTGCCTCCACTATCTTTGCGGTTTCATGTGCAATTCTAGATGTGTGTCTTCCCAAAAGTCAGTAACATATAAGTGAGCGGAGTCCCACCTAAGTCAGAACATATTTCAGTGATGGACAGACAGACGGAGGTATATCTTGCTACCTGATTCCCCCCCTTCCCTCTCATCCCCCCCACAACCGACTTCAAAAGTGGGAAGTTACTACAACTTAGAGGTAACTTACAAAGTGCCAGAGGAATATTTTGACGCCTTTCCAGTGAACCACACCTAATAGGTCGGGCCAACGGAGGCAGTGCGAAAATCAATACATTCTTCCTTGTCATTTTCCTCCTAGGCTCCTGGGGACTCACACTTTCTCCAGCGTAGGCAAACTTAACTTTCACGGCGGGTAAAGTTGCGATCGCGTCCCACCCGCACCCCCAAATCCTCTATGCGCTGACTCGAAAGACGGGGAAGAAACCAGCCGAGGACACCGGCAATGGTCCGACAAAAACGACTGCGGCATTTCAGCGGGAACGATTTCGGTGGGAATGCAGAGCCCACAATTTTGTTGGACATTATCATTGGTGGGGCACAATGTCGGGTTGGGATGGCGGCAAGATTTCTGCCGTAGCTCCAGATACGGAAATATAGAAGCCTGCGGGGATCGGAGAGAGCAGAAACACATAGGGCCATCTCTGGATTCTCTGACTGGACACCCATTGCATGCATATGTACCCCTATGGAAATGTCCAGCCATATTCAATTCAATAATACAGTCGCGTATGTGATGCCATTTCAGACGGTTGCACGTTACCGGCGGATCCATCCGCACGCTGCACATGGATGTCTATTTTCATGAGCACTTGGTTGTGCATTTGTTGTGCAGCGTCACATTTCACTAAAGAGGCAGGGTTGCACAACCATAGCATAGCTCGGCGACTGTAAAACTGTGCTCCATCTTCTCGATGCGGAGTCTCAGCCTCTGTGAGCCAGAGAAGGCCACGGGCCATAGGTCCTACCCTCTCCCTTATAGAAGTCTGCTATCGCTCATTTTAATCTGAAGATGAGGGCTGGCATCCTGCTTGGGACTTAATTCTCCGTGTGCACAAAACTGAACGGAGTAGTTTCACAACGTCCGCATTCACGCAGGAGATGTCATGATATTAGAACATATACAAACATCCATTTTATAATGACGGAGTGACTGATGCCCAATGGCCCAGTGCACAATAAACACAGATGAGCATCAGGGGACTTTATCCCATTATCTACAAAAGTGTAGTACAATGGTGTCAGTTATATAAAATGGCAAAATCAAGCTTTGCTTTTGGGGATTTTGCCATTTTATGTAACTGACACCAATTTATTACACCACTGATCTATAGACCACTGATCTATAGGCACATAGAAAGATATCTGAGAGTGAGCATGGCATAGCGGTTTGAGAGTTGGACTACGGTTCTGGAGATCAGGCTTCCATTCCCAGCTCAGCCATGGAAACCTGCATGGCAAGAGGCTGGACTATATGGTCTTGGTGGACCCTTCCAACGTAAACATTCTAAGAACGAGGCATTTATTCTTTTGTGGCGGCTACATAAAAGGAGCAAAAGCGGGTTAAAAAGAAATGACTGGAGGGAAGGGCACATAAAATCGGACCTTAGGTTGCACCTAGGCTGCGGAATTAATGCAGCTTGAGCCAGGGTGGCACAGTGATTTGAACGTCGTACCACAACTCTGGAGACCAGGGTTCGATTCCCAGCTCAGGCATGAAAGCCACTGGGTGACCCGGGTGAGTCACACTCTCTCAGCCTCAGAGGAAGGCAATGACAAACTTCCTCTGAACAAATCTTGCCAAGAAAACCCCTCACAATAGGGTCACCAAGGCTTAGGGTCACCATAAGCAGGAAATGACTTGAAACATGCAACAGCTATATATATATGCCGCTCTATCTATCTATCTTTAAATGGTTGCTGGAATCGTCTCACAGTTTACCTTACGTAACTTTATGTAGGCTTGTAGCACTGGTGCTAAGAAACCCTACTAGCAATTTGCAAAAATACATAGTGGGCCACCGACAAGACAGTCCCCATGTGCGCCAACAGTCCCTAGCACAATGGGACCAATGCACAATGGGACCAGTATGCATTGGCCCCAATGCACATCATCCCCTTGCCAGGCTCCCCTAATGTAGTAACAGCAGCCCTTTTCGGGATAAAAACTCTGAAACAACTCAGGTCTAATTCCCAAAGGTGTAAGTCCACTTACCAAGACGTAAGTTCCCAACAGGATCCCAGACGTCAGTATCTGATGTTAAATGGTCCAATGGGCATCTGCAACCTATTTATATGATGAATAGTCTCTCATGGAGGCTTCCAGGAGAGGCAATTCACCCTCCTTTGCTGGGATGCTAGATAAAGGATCTTCCAGAGAGTTTGCAGGAACCAAGAGCTCCAAACACAGCTGCTGCCCCTTAGCAGAATTAATGCAGTTTGGCACTGTTTTAACTCTCCTGGCTCCATCCTAAGGAATCCTGGGATATGGAGTTTCCTGTGGCACCTGAGTTCTCTAACTCTCTCACGAAACTACAGATCCCCAAATTCCCTAGCATTGATCGACGGCAGTTAAGGCGGCGTCAAATTGCATTTAATTCTGCAGTGTGGATTGAGCCTTGATTCACACGAAATAAAGCCTCCAACGACAACAGACCTGCCCTTCTGGCTACTGACTTTTATTCTTGTTGCAAACTATATATCCACAAAATACTAGCTGGAGCTAGCTTGGTTTAGCAAAACATCTTTAACCAAGTGTAGAGACTCTAGGTCACTTAAGGTGGCTTAGCTATACCTCAATGGGTGAGATCTTTGTTGATGGTATGCTGTTGACGGTCTACTTTTGGTCAAGTTTTAGTTAGACTACCAAGTTCCAGCTGGTTACTGGACTCCTAAAAATAGTCCAGCGACTCGGTTTGATGGATCAAGACTCTTCTGTCCTTCAGCAACAGGTGATGCTCACATCACTTAACTGAGATCGGTCCTATATTAACTGCGACGAGATCTTCACTGGACCTTCTTGGGTCGTGGAAGGGAACACGTATTTGGTGGACCATGATGATGCCACTTTTTTAAAAAAAGAAATAGCAGATGTAAAATGAAAGTAAACAGAGGCCAATCCACCCATGGTCGGGTCAATACCACCTTTGCGTCTAAGGAGATTTCATTACACTTGAGTTGGTAGATAGAATTCAAGTGACAAGTTTGGACGCTTTGGGCTGGGGAGGGGATGGAGAGCGAGTCGGCAGTGGTCTTCCCACAGGGACTGTGACACCTTGTGTGTTTTGACAGGGGACAGGTTGTTCAGCTGCTTAATAGCCTGTCGGACATCATGTTCGCTTGCCTCTCCATTAGGGCCGAGTGGGGATGTACAGAAACCAGGCACAGCTTAAAGGTTGGGGGATTTAACTGTGGCACCTCGGTTGGCTGTGACAAGTGCCGGGATCAATACACCAATCCATTACTGCTCCTCTGGGGTCAGAGGTCAGCTTGTTCCATCTAGTCTAGCCTATCGAGCTGCGGGACAGCGGAAAGGCGGAGCGGATCAGCCAGAAAAGCGCAGAGGCAAAATTGAGCATGTCGGTGAATGGTTTAAAGACCCACCGGACAGGCTAATAATGGTTCTGCGGGACATGAAGCCATGCTGAAGTGATCTGGACAACAGCCTTGCCCCGTCGCCGGTAGAGGAGAAGTAACCACCTCATCCTCACATCCATAGCACACCAAGGGAGACACGGGAGGGAAGCTTGCGTGCCATCTGTCAATATGCAACAAGGGTTTGTATTTCAACATCGCAAGAAGAGCGAGAGATTCCCAGTGGGACAACCCAACGGCTCCTTGAGCATTCAGTTCGGTTATGCAGAGCATAAAGACAACACGGGCACATCCAACCTGTTGCCGAGCGGATTCAGCTGACTTAATAGCCTAGCTCGGCCATGAAACCCCTTTGGGTGACCTTGGGCAAGCCACACGCTCTCAGCCTCGGGGGAAGGCAGGGGCGAGCGGCTTCTGAACAAATCGTGCCGTGAAAACCCCACGAGCCTTCGGGTTGCCACAAGTCAGAAACGTAATTGTGAATTCCATGTGGGTTTGCCTTAGTGACTTGAAGGCACACAACAACAACAACAACAACAACAACAACAACAGCAGGATTGTAGACCCCATGATATGTTCGCCTTAGGGCTGCCATAAGTTGGAAACGACTTGAAAGCACACAACAACAACTTTATCACTCCAAAACCAAGATGCTGGAGGTAGCTTGGTTGAGCAAAACATCCTTAACCAAGTATAGAGGCTCCAGGTCACTTAAGGGTGGCTTAGCAATGCATTAATGGGTGAGATCCTTGTTGATGGTATGCTGTTGATGGTCTACTTTTGGTCAATTTTTAATTAGACGACCAAGTTCCGACCAAGTTACTTCTAGATCATTAGTTCCAAGCTCTGAATACGCAATAGCATTGTCAATCAGAGAATCAGAGAATCGTAGACTTGGAAGAGACCTCTAGGGCCATCCAGTCCAACCCCATTCTGCTATGCAGGAACTCTCCATCAAAGCATCCCTGAGAGATGGCTATCCAGCCTCTGCTTAAAAACCTCCAAGGAAGGAGACTCCACCACCCTCCGAGGAAAGAGTGTGTCTCACTGAACAGCCCTCACTGTCAGGAAGTTCCTCCTAATGTCTAGGTGGAATCTCTTTTCCTGGAGCTTGCATCCATTGTTCCGGGTCCTAATCTCTGGAGCATCAGAAAACAAGCTTGCTCCCTGCTCAATATGACATCCTTTCCAATATTGAAACAGGGCTATCATATCACCTCTGAACCTTCTCTTCTCCGGGCTACACATCCCCAGCTCCCCAAGTCTTTCCTCATAAGGCATAGGTTTCCAGACCCTTCACCATTTTAGTCGCCCTTCTTTGGACACACTCCAGTCTAGGAAGGCTGGCTTTCTGGATGCAACAGGGCCTTCCATTTCTTTTCTTGCACTGCACTTCATCCTCAGAGGGAACAACTATTTCATTTTGTCCATGCATAGGCTGCGCAGGATTACTGGGAGGGAGGAGAACGGGAGGGAGAGAGAATGAGATAGAGAGAGAGGATGATGCTGGAAAAGCACTTTGCTATCCAAGTCCCTGGGCTCTTGTTCTCACTCTAGTTAGCAGTCCTTGAAACCTCTGTGGATGGCAGGGGGGGGTGCAAATCCTGGTTTGGCAGCAAGGCTGACAAGCAAGGCAAGTGCGTGCAGGGATGTGCTCCTCTGTGTGTGTGTGCGCGCACGCACAGACTCAAGTAACAGCAAGTCATGTATTGATCTTCCTAAATAGAAAAAGAAAAAGAAAAAACACACGCTGAATTTGGCCAAGAGAGAGAAAGCAGGAATCCAGATGGGACCTTCCCAGCAAACACTGGTTTCCAATCTCTTCCCAATGGCCTGTTGTGCCACGGACTGCTCCCCAAAGCCCAGTGAGCCAAGCCCTCCGAGAACCCAGAAGTGTCATTTGATGTTATCAATAAATTTGTCAGACCGAATTTCCTGAGATGGCGCAAGGGTCACTTCATACCATGTCAGACGCTCACGGTGTACTGGGGCAACACCTTCCCCGGAGGCAGGTGACAGAGAGCTGACAGGAGGATCTGAACTTGTTGGGGGTGCGGAGTGGGAAGGAGGGCAGCTGAAGGAATTTCTCTGGTGGCAAGCAAGAGAGAAGTGGAGATGGCGGTGGTCTTTGAACCAACGTCTCTTCCAACGGGATGCCAGTGAAGGCCACAAATGGCCACAAGTGATGCTCCGGCTGAAGATGCTCATGGATGTGCCTGTGCTGCAGAGTTCTGTCAAAATGATAGAAAGGAATGGAATGGAAAGGAACCAGCATGAATAAGAAGGATCTATTGGGGGCATGTCACTTGACAGAAGAAAAGTGTGACATTGACACAATAATTCAGGGTGGGCAACTGCCACCATGGACCTTGTCAGACGTCGGAAATTGGAAGTATAATCCAAGGGCAATCCGAAAGCAATCATGGGGTTTCATGTTATTGCGAATTAAAGTATCTCATGCAATTTCGGGCAAAAGGGAAGTCATTCCGAACACAATCATGGGTTTTACTTTATTGCAAATTAAAGCATCTCGCGCAATTTCGGGTGATGGGCAGTCATTTTCGGGTAATGGGAAGTCCGGACGCAATAGAAATTCACGTGAATTCGCTAAACTAGCAAATGCACGTGAATTCGATTGGCTCCAATTGGTTCCATTCGAAATAAAGAGAAATTCCTCCTGTCCGATAAAGTCCCAAGGCTCTCGGAGAATCCCAGTTCCTTAAAATGATAACAAACAAACAAATATTAAAGTAAAGCAGGACTCAGATCTGCATAACTCGCTGCCAGGATTCCTTGTCTGCTTTACAAGCAAAACCTGTCCCCATCAAGAAAGAACCAATCATCTAACTTTGGCGGCTGGTGGTTCCCATGTCACTGGGGTGGTGACTTTCCTCCAGGTTTTAGGCCAAGCTTCAAAGGAGCTATCCAAGGTGCCGAGTCCAATTCCTCAAACGGGTTTAGTAGAATCATGGCTTCTTAGCGTGCATTTTTGCTGAGACCCCCCCCCCCCCATAACACAGAGTATAATGCTCCGGAGATGCCCCAGGTTGACACAATGCAAACAGGCCACTGGGTGACACCATAAGGTCCGGTTGGTCTTGGTGATGCCACTGCTGCAGGGTCACTACGCAAGAATCACCTCACAAGGACCTGGCCACCACTGCCCTTCCTTCAGTGGTAAGAAGAGGGTACAAAGCCAAGCGATCAATAAGGAGGAGGTCACTCTACCCGTCCTTATTGATCGCACAGGCACCCTGTTCTGACCTCAACAGAAGTGATGGTGACAGTCAGGATCTTAAAGTAATGTGGCATTTGTAGCTCAGAAGAGGGTAAGGGTAGGGTGGGATAAGGCAGGGTATGGGAGATGGCACTGCATTTGCTGCCTGGACAACTGGATCAGGTCAAATCAGGATGGACCCAAACCAGCTCTCCAGACAGCCTCTTAAACCAGATCAACATCTTAAAACAATGGTTTTGCTGCAGATGTCACCGTCTGTCATCTGGACAGATCGCACTGGGACCAGGGTTAACTCAAGGCATATCCTTCATGTAGACAAGCCCTTAGAGATGGAAGGGGTCTACAAGGACCGTCTGCTCCAAGCAGGAGCTTGGTTGGTTCCTTTAAAGTCCATCTGGGGTAGTTTTCCTGCCTCACCGACCTGGAGATTTGGCTTTACAACAGGGGTAGGCGAGCCCAAAGCGGTTGCCTCCTGCCCACACATCTTGACCTGACCCTTCATCCAAACTGGTCTCATGCCTCTCATCTGACGCATGTCCATCTCCAGGTCTTTCCATCCAGTTTTGTGAAGAAATTTTGCAGGTCCAGGAAAGTTCTTCTCAAGGAAGCAACTCAAAAAAGTTTTCTGGGAAGGAAGGAAGGAAGGAAGGAAGGACCCCCCTCCCCATTTCAAAAGTTGGAATGCTTCTTTATGGGTAATATCTCCCTCTGGTGGTACATGTTGGATGATATTTTTCTCCATCCTTGGAACCCAACAACATGGAAAAACCTGATGCTTCATGCACAGTTGCTCAAAACGTAGAGTTCTTTTACTATTTTCCAAATGAATTGTGGTCTTCTGGATGCGTAGATGAAAGCAACCAGAATCTTGACCATTAGCCATTTCAGTCATCCAATTTCTGCTGAAACAATTATTCAACTCGGAAATTATTCAATTTAGAATGATTATCATTAAACTTGATGTCTCCCCCCCCTCCTCCAATTTATTTCCTCAACCAGGTGAAGATATATAAAAAGCGGGCCTCGTGTACGCAAAGAGGAACGTGATGTAATCCCGACTTCGTACAACGTTGATCATTTCCGCCACCCACAATAAAACTTGACCTCTCTTTCCTCAGTTGTCTCTCTGGTGACGGGGTTGGGGGGGTGGTATTGTCTTGGAGTATTTTCTTGGAATAGTGAAAAATGAGGAAACCCAGAAGTTTGAAGGACGTTGGATATTTTTGTTGCAAATCAGCAATTTCCTGCTCGAGTTCTCCGAAGCCTCAAATAGATACCATCTGTGGATTGGTTTGTTTTCGAACCATCATTAAGGTCCAGAGCTTGATCATTCGATATCACGGGTTGCCTTCGTTCCTCACACTCCTTTCCTCCGAAAAATGTCAGTTCTGGTGCAAATATTGTTTTTTAATAACTTCTAAAGCAAAATCAAATGGAAAGAGTTTATCCATCTTGGAGCTGCTTCAGCCTTAATTGCTTTGGGTCCCATATTGGAAGAAAGGCGGGATATAAATCAAATTCATAAAAAAATAAAATAAAATAAAATGGAAGGAAGGAAGGAAGGAAGTTGAATATGTTTAGCTTGGAGAAGAGAAAGTTTTAGAAGTGACATGATATCCATCTCCAAATATCTGAAGAGCTGTTATGTGGGAGATGGAGCAAATCTGTTTGCAGCTGCTCCAGAAAATATAACACAAACCAATAGATTCAAATAACGGAGCATTTCCAGAGGAGAGTACCTAAAATGATGAAAGGTCTTGAAAGCACCAAAGAGAGGCTGGATGGCTGTCTTTTTGGGGTGCTTTGGTTGTGTCTTCCTGTATGTTTGGCCCTATGGGTCATTTCCAACTCTATGATCCTAAGAGTCTATGAAATTGGAGGACGGAAGGAGTATTTTAACGGGGACAAAATTATTCTTGCAAAGGGACGTTTTCATTTTGTCCCCAGGGAGCTACACCCCGAGTTAAGGACCATACAAAGACCCACAACATACGTGTTCGACAGAATGAAAATAGTTACTTTCTGCCTGTGGAAATGCATTCTTTTTGTCTTTATCCATTGCCCCAGAGAGAAGGACAGGTTCTAACCACTAGGCAGAGTGAGGCGGCTGCACTCAGATGCAGATTTTTGACGTTGTGAATTATTTATTTTATTCTTCTTGTGTTTTCAGTGATGATGGAAGGCACTGGTGGGACTCTCTGCTTCTTGTGCCAAAAGAATCTCATTGGTCTGGGATATTATGCGGCTTGAGCTGTTGCGCATAGGAAAGGGGGGTTATTTGCTACTCGTTCCTCTGGCGACACATTCTCTTCGGGTGGCACTGTCAAGAGGACAAACCTGGAAGCCTTTCGAAAAGACCACACCATACCGCTTGCACTGTCGGTGATTTGGAGCCTTTAAATAGCTAACCTTTCCCATTGTTTCCAAAGCCTCCACTGTTTATACGGGAACGCAAAGTGAAATGTACACAGTGCGGACAGTCCTCATAAATCAGATGGGATTATTGAGTACTGGGGTGTAAAATTTAAGGTGGATCGCCGCCATTCTCAGATATGCCAAGGATGCAAGCCTCCTGCTTTTTGGGTTCTCAGGATCGAGGAAGCCTTGCGGGTTTCAGTTATCCAAGACCATGGCTGAGAGGCTGGCAAAAGACCTCTGCTCCTTCTTCATTTTCACTGCTAGAGGCCACCTTCCTTTGGACTGGTTTGTAAAGAAACCAGAAACAGAGGATTAGAGGAAACTTCAAAGTACGTTGCGTACCAAGGAAACACACGACAAACCGACAAACCCAGATTTACTCAGAGCTTGGGGAAGAGAATTGTCAGACTACGAGTCCCAAAGATTCCCTCCCGAGTAAATCTGGGTTTGTTGGTTTGTCGGGTGTTTCTCTGGTGTGTTCCTTGGTGTCTTTTCCAGAATCTTGGTTCCCCCCCTCCCAGAATCTAGTAGGTGTTGTTAGACCCTCTCCAAAAAACTTTTCCAAGTTCTGAATTTATGACCGTATGAATACTTATCAGGAGATCCCAGAACTTAGTGATGGGAGAGAACATAGTTTGCATGCAGACGGTTTCTAGATACGCTCCAGACTCTTCTTGGGGCAGTATGAGGGCATTAAATCCTGGTTATGCCAAAAGTTGTACTTTCAAAATACTTGAGTAAGGAGGCAGCTAGTCACCTGGCTATGCAAACAGTTCTCCATTCACCCACAACGCAGGGGACTATAGCTACTGGAACAGATACTGGAATGGTCACTAGAATATCAGCCAGAACTTCCGTGAGCTTGGAGAAGTTCTTGGTCTCCATCCTGGCCGAAAGGGATCTTTCCCGGACCAACCTGGAAGCCATCTATTGCTGGGCTTTGCACTCCGTAGCAATGACAGGCAACTTTGCAAACAATTCCCAGAATTTCACAGCATTGCCCTGGCAGTTAAAGTGGTGCCATACCAGATTATTTCTGCAGTGCAGATGCAGCCCAGGTCTCTGTCTCCCTCTCTATTGTGGAAGAAGACCGGGGTGGGCCGAGATCGGAAGATTCAGCCTGAATTTTTTTCTTTAAATGAATTGATTCTCCGTTCATTTGGACTGGAGAAAGTCTGGCTGCTTCATGGACATAAGGAAAGAAAAGATTGGCAGGTCCCCATGACTCATTTCTCCTCCCCAAGCTTCACCGGGAGATAACTCTGGGAATCGGTTCTTCTTCATTAAGGCAAAGACTTAAAGCTAAACCCGGGGAGAGCGAGGTTGAAAGTATAGAGATAACTGGTAATCTTTCAAAAATAAACAGTTCATATTTGCTCAAACGGAGCATCCCCTGGACCAAAGATAATGGGGGGAATGGGGCAGGGGAGAGAGAATGGATGGAAATGTTATTCTTTCAGTCCTGATTTCCCAGCAACAAAAGGACATTGAAGGGGGTCGGAAAATGAGACAGAAGATTAATGACATGGTTGGGGTGGGCTGAGCTGGGTTATGGGTCCTATCTCGGCTCCGGCATTTCCTTTTTTCAGCTGCAGTGGCTTTCGGCTGGGGATGGATGGGAAAAAAAGTCGGTGCTTAATTTAGACCGAGAAAAGAGAGGGAGGTCTTCCTCGAAGACCTAGCCTCTGTCCTTTGACCCTAGGTGGCATTTTGTGAACTGTCCACCGGTGCCCAGCTGACCACGGCTGGAGGGAGGAATCAGGCCCTGAACTGAACCAACAATGCTGCATTCTATAGTTTTTTGTGGGTTTTCCAGGCTCTATGGCCATGTTCTAGAAGAGTTTATTCCTGGTGTTTTACCAGCATCTGTGGCTGGCATCTTCAGAGAATGCTGGCACGGAAGAGAGTGGAACAATATATATACCCCACGCTCTTCCTTGCCAGCATTCTCTGAAGATGCCAGCCATCAGTCAGGAATAAACTCTTCCAGAACATGGCCACACAAGCCCGAAAAACCCACACAAAACTATGGATGCTGGCCATGAGAGCCTTCGACTTCACAATGCCACATCTACGGCCCTGAGCAGAAGCCCCATTGAATTCAATAAGACAAATTGCTGAGTTGAAGTTTATGGTACCCATCCTCACCCCGGTGATCTCCGATGTATCGGACTGCATCCCTTATCACCCCTTTGGGCATGAGGAAAGCCATAGCTGGACACATCTAAAGGGCGGAGGAAGGCAGGGCAATGAGGTAGGATATAAGTCAACCTTGGCAAAATTCACCACTACATGTCTTACGCAATTTCCTGTTAGTGAACAACCCCATGGCATGGTGGTTTCCGTATCATCAGGGTGGTTAACCCGCTCTGGGGTCTAGCCCAGATTTTATAAGTGCCAACCAAGGTCCTGAATCTATTCTGAGGTTAGGGTTCGGAGCCTTGGAGAAGACCTTTCAAGTCTGAACTAAAACCCAGACTGGGTTCGGTGCCACACTGGCATGGGTGCCACCAGCTACCACTGCCTAATGACTATCAACCCGCCTTTTCCAGCATGGGTCGGTCTTGCTTATAGCATTGTGTTACCCTCTGCTCACCCCGCAAATCCCTAGGATGACCAATGTGTTCTGCCAGCACTTCCAATGCCAGTTTTGGAGGCTCCGCAAGTTTTGAGGCAGCACTGATAAAAGTTTGACACAATGCGGTGGCAGCTAAAAACACAAGCATTTCTCCTTGTTTTGAACCTCTGTAAGCTGCCATAGATCTCATCCCGGGAGAAAGGTGAGGTATACATCCAAAAATAAAATGAAATAAAATACTTGTGAGTAAAAGTTACTCACGAGTATCTGAGACCTCACTGTGGCTGCATCTGCACTGCAGAATTAATGCCATCTGGCGCTGCTTTAAATGCCATGGCTCCATCCCAGGGTATCCTGGGGTCTGAAGTTTGCTGCGGCACCGGAGCTCTCTGACAGAGAAGGCTAAATCGCTCGCAAAACTACACATCCCAGAATTCCATAGAATGGAGCCATGGCAGTTCAAGCAGTGTTAAACTGGATTATTTCTGCAGTGCGGATTCTGCAATGTGGCAGTAGTCTAGGTAGGCCATGTAGAATACCGACCATGATTGATCGGCATAGAAAGTGGACTCAGAGGAAGAAAACCCATAGCCCAGGTCTAGCTAAACCTACCTACCAATGTTGCATCTCTTGGGATATGTGATCCTAAGGCCTCATTCCCACTACCTTTTAAACTGGATTGTAATTTGGTTTGAATCAATTTAAATGACTCTGGTTCCCACTTAAATCAAATCGCTGAATCAATTCGGCGAGGGGGGCCATGCACCAGACCCATTTAACCCGCATCTTTACGACGCTAATGTTTTCCACGTCTTTTTGGAGAAATCGATTCGGCGCAAGCGTGAACCAGATGCGGATCGGAATCGATTTAAATTTGCCCTTCGTCCGGCTGGAGGGGGGTCCGTTTTGAACCGATTCATTTGTGAATGGGAACCACAAGTGGGTTATTTTACGGGGGGGGGGGGGAAATGCGATCGGGCAAATGTAGCGGGAATCACACTCCGCTGTCGAATCGGATCGCAAACTGCTTTTTAAAAAAGGGGGGAATGAGGCCTAAAGCTCAGCTCTATCCGTCTGGATATGAAATGGTATCTGATACTGGAGAGGAGGCTTGGTGGTGTTTTTCGTTTTTTAACGGGACAAATCTAGGCAACTCTTGCTCCCCCTTGAACTTGGAACGGAGGGTAAGGAGGCAGCGTGCAAGGCCTCAGCCAGAGAGAAGAACCTGCAGCAGCAATAAAACTAATTTCCTCCTGTAATATATACAAGACTTTCCTTCGGAGAATTATGACCCGAGATGATCAAAGTCTGTAAGTGGTACTTATGCTATCGGTTTCACCCCCTTAATGCCCTTCTGTCAAAACAAAGCCCCTCCAAAGGGCTTTGAGGATAGTCACGTGAACATAATGGCTTTCTTTCCCCCCCCCCCTGAAAAAAGACCCTAAGCACTTGGTAACGTATACAAGAGAGGACTATTAGATCAGGCAGTGTAATTGTACTTATGGCTCAACGTAAACATTCTTAGGTTGGCGAGATAGTCCTTGACGCGGGCTCTGGATTCAAATGCGCACCTTCTCGCTGGAAAGAGAAAAGAGGTGTGTGTTTCCTCAAGGTTCATCCTGAGAAGGTTAAATGGGATCGGGAGAAGGATGGATTAAAGAGCAAACTTGGAATTTATCAGGCGCTATTTAATCTCATAAGACTCTAAGAGCTTCGGCGGATTTGCACAACGAAGGGTAATCATTTTAAACGGCCTATCTGATCATTTTGCCTGTCTTCCTCTCTCCCCTCTTCTCTCTTTTGCATAGGGATTTTTTTTTTTATGGGTTACGTTTTAACACGAACCCGAGTTCGCACTGCCCACAACAATACGCATTACAGAATGAAAGGAATTCTCTTTTGTTATTTGCATCCCTCCAAATGGAGCCAGCTTGGTGTAATGGTTTGAGCATTGGGCCAGGACTCTGCAGACCAGGGTTCAAATCCCAGCTCGGCTATGGAAACCCACCTCGGGTGAGTCACGCTCTCTCAGCCTCAGAAGGATGGCAATGGCAACCCCCCTCTGAAGAAACTTGACAAGAAAACCCCATGATAGGGTCACCTTTGGATCCCCATGTTGGAAATAATAATAATAGTAATAATAATAATAATAATAATATCCCACCTCTCCCTATGGATTGAGCCGGGTTACAATAGAAAATAAAATACATAATGCAACATTGACACATTGCCCAATCCCCCCTTGACTTGAGGCACACAACAACAACACTTTTTGCAATGAAGTTCTCCAATTTTTTTAAAAAACGCATACAAAAATGCAAGTGTCAGGGAAACAACTCAAACAGAAAAAGTGCACATTGGAGAAATTCATGTTACAAAAGCCTTCGGTATAGGAAACAGCTTGCATATGAGCACATTAAAGCAAAATTGCACGTTGTTGTTGTCTGCATTCAGTCCAAGGTGTTAGAAGCCGAGTTGCATGCCCAATGACAGCACACAAACATGGATGCTCATCCAGCCTTGCACATGGACAGACATGGACACTGTGCATGGTTCTGCATGCCCACGTAGATGTGGGTTTGGTTGTGCGTTCGCTGTCTTCGTTCGGTTGATTTGGGGGAGTTCGGCTGCTGGGAACAAAAAGTTGAGGAGCAAGGCCTTTGTGGATAAGCTGGCAACTTTCCCGTCCCCACTCCGCCCCACATCCGTTCCATTTTCATTTGCAAAATGACACAATCGCGGCAACTCTTCGGGAACCAGGGATGGTGGTTGCTATGTATCCGTGAAACTGGGATAATAACACAAGACGCTCTGTCAGGAAAGGGAAAAATATTTCCCCAACTACGTTAAACACATCCCCCCCCCCGTCCTTCTTTCCTATATTTGTCACAAAGTTCAACCAAGGAAATTCCAGACCTGTTAGGATGGATCCACCATCCATTAGGCCTGACAGATAGTGTGCTCGGAGTGCTTTGAAGTACCACAGCTGGGTTAGTTTGTGTATATACTCCAAGCTTCAAACAGGGGAGGGGAAAAACCACTTCGGCCATTTAACCCCTGCTTAGGACCCACACCTTCAGCAATTCGGGTCCTCCGAGCTTCACAAACAACTCTCCGTGACCACATCCGACCCTACGAATCTGATCAGAGCTTGGAAGAAGACGGTTACCAATAACTCCTTTGTTATTATGGGCGTTCAAGTCAACGCTGACCTATGGCGGCCCTAGCATAGGATTTTCTTGCAACCTTCCATTAGAAGAGGTTTGGCAACGTCTTCCTCTGAGGCTGAGACAGTGGGAATTGCCTAAGATCACCCATTGGGTTTCCGTCACCCAATGGAGATTCATATTTCCGTCTGCCAAAATCCTAGTCCAACCGCCAACCCCTGCACGGCACTGGATCTTTGCTTCAAATTAATTGTAATTTATTCTTGGTTCACCTGCCATGAAAAGACAATAAAGAAGGAGCTAGCCTCCTTGGCATGGGACTTCCACTTTTATTCCCACTTATAAAGAAATCGCTTTGCGATCCAAATCGAAGGATCTGTGCGGCAGCGGAGCGTGGTTCGCACTGCATTTGCCCCGATTGTATTTTCTCGCTGCAAAATAAAAGAAAATAACCCACTTGTGGTTCACGTGGACAAATGAATCGATTCCAAATGGACCCGCTCCAGCGCGCCAAAGGGCAGATTTAAATCGATTCCGATCCGCATCTGGTTCACACTTGTGCGGAATCGATCTATCCAAAAAGGCGCGGGTCCCCCTCTCCGAATTGCTTCAGCGATTCGGTTCAAGTGCGAACCAGGGTCATTTAAACCGGTTCAAACCAATTTGCGATTCGGTTTAAAAGGTAGTGGGAATGAGTCCCCCTCTCCGAATTGCTTCAGTGATTCGTTTCAAGTGCGAACCAGGGTCATTTAAACCAGTTCAAACCAATTTGCGATTCGGTTTAAAAGGTAGTGGGAATGAGTCCCCCTCTCCGAATTGTTTCAGCGATTCGTTTCAAGTGCGAACCAGGGTCGTTTAAACTGGTTCAAACCAATTTGTGATTCGGTTTAAAAGGTAGTGGGAATGAGTCCCCCTCTCCGAATTGTTTCAGCGACTCGATTCGTTTCAAGTGCGAACCAGGGTCATTTAAACCGGTTCAAACCAATTTGTGATTCGGTTTAAAAGGTAGTGGGAATGAGGCCACAGAGAAGGTCTTCTCTTATGATCCTGCCATACATGCCTACGAAGGTGATCGAACTGCAATGATCTTAGAGTTTAGGCAGGCTCCTAGGGGAAGATATGATCCTTCAGACTGCCCAAAACACAGGATTATTCTGTTGCTCATTTCTTTCTTTCTTGGGACAGAAATTGATCAAGCGCAGCCCTGTAGATGTTGCTGGACTGTAAATCTCATCAGCCCCAGCCTGCATAGACAATGGTGAAGAACGGTGGGAGTTAAAATCCAAAACCTACGTGGAAAGCTGCACTTTGTCCACCACTGCTTCAATGTCTTTTAAGTGTGAGTTCTCTGGAGTGTTTTCACTCCCTTGGGTATCTGAACTTCAGATCAGTAAGGTTGGCATGTCTTAGGACCTTGTCAGACGTCAGAAATTGGAAGTATAATCTAATGGCAATCCGAACACAATCGTGGAGTTTCACATGATTGCAAATTAAAGTATCTCACGCAATTTCGGGCAAAAGGGAAGTCATTCCGAATGCAATAATGGGTTTTACCTTATTGCGAATTAAGGCATCTCACGCAATTTCGGGCAATGGGGGGTCATTTTCGGGTAATGGGGTATATATAGAGGAAGGAGATCACACAGTGTATATATACTCTATTCTCTTCCATGCCAGCATTCTCTGAAGATGCCAGCCACAGATGCCGGCGAAACGTCATGAATAAACTCTTCTGGAACATGGCCACAGAGCCCGAAAAACCAACAAAAAACTATAGAGCTATATATTTGGGAGATACAACTTCAATGCTAATTTTTATTTTATTTTATTTTCCATTGGTGCCATCACCCTATCAAAAAAACCCTTCTATTGATCCCACCACCCCACCACCTACCACTGCCATGGATGGAGCTATGGCTCAGGATGTTCTGTTTTATCAGACAACTGATGACCTCTCGCCCTGTATCAGGAAAGCAATGGCTGGGTCATGTCTTGGCTAATCTCTTCTGCTGGAGATTGGAGACAGAAAGGCCCTCTTGCACCCCAAACCGCCATGGCTAAGTCCGTCCATCAGCCTCAGAAATAACTGGGAATTGTCGCCAATGTCACCCTGAAAGCCACTGCTGTGCCAGACTGGAGAGAGCTGCATTTAAATCCTGCACTGCAGTCACCATTGGGCACAAAGGAAGTACAACAACGAACCTGTCTGGGTTGTTGTGAGATCAACTGAAACCTGGTCTTTGAAAAGTTCTTTTTGAAAAGTTCTTTTTTCAAACAACAACTAGAATGGGGGCACTCTAGTGGAACAAAACAGAGAAACGTGCATTCAATCCTCTTCTTGTTTACTGTACTCAAAGACGCTTTATTCCGTGTTAAGCATATATATATATATATATATATGCTTAATCAGAATGCTTTCTCAAAGTACTGTACTTGGAAAGGTAACAGAAATGTGCAAAGCATCACTAGTAAAAGCAAGAAGAAAATAACTATGTCTGTTGGGTGTTCTTCACTTACTAGCCATATTTCTAAACCTCTTTTCAATATAGGTTCATAAAGTGGTATATACAATGGGCCCTTGGTATCAGCTGGCGGTTTGTTCCAGGACCCCCAAGAATATCAAAATCTGTGGATGCTCAAGTCCCATTATATATAATGGGCTATTATTGTTATTATTATTATTATTATTATTATTATCATCATCATTATTGTGGGCCCTTGGTATCGGCTGGGGTTTGGTTCCAGGAACCCCCACTGGGTGAATACCAAAATCCGTGGATCCTCAAGTCCCATTAAATACATCCATGGAATGGTGTCCCTAATATAAAATGGCAAAATCAAGGTTTCCTTTTGGGTTTAAGCCGTGAATTTTTGAACCCATGGATAAAGGATCCATGGATATGGAGGGATGACTGTATGATAAATATAACCCCAACAAATCAAACTATTAGGAAGTTTAAAACTCACAGAAATAGTAAAATTGACACATTAGATTCTTTAGGCATAGTAAAACTGGTGTAATTGATTTTATTGCACACATCTTGAGATCCTCAGATATAAGGCAGGATATTAATACTTTAAAGTTAAATATTCTATATTTGAATTAAATAAATACTTCTTGTTTCAGAATATTTGGAAGAAGGCCATCAGCGAAGAAAATGAACAAACCTTTTGGGGGAGAGTTCTTCTGTTCTGGGAGAAAGGCAGGATGTAAAATAAAATAAAAAATAAAATATGTGGTGTCACTTGGAGGCCAGGACCACGAATCCCTACTCTTGGTGTCTGATATTCTTAACTTACCAAGGGATGGGTCTCAATAACAGACCGTAGCACGTTGGGGGAATTTGGTAGAAGAAAACGCTGCTTGAAATGTTCAAGTCCCAAATTTTATAGAGTTTTCCAAGTCACCCAGTTTGACCAGGCAAACAAACTGCCAACTAATGGAAAGGCCCGGATCTTATGTGATGCATTCTCATGTGCTCGCTCCCATCCCTAGATGGATGGCAGCATGGGATTTATTCAAAATGTTTACAAAAGTTGCCCCGGGTACACATCTCACGACGACAGGACAACCCGAAAGTCACCTAAACAAGAACGGAGTAGCCATGTTCCAGTGTTGGCCACTGAATGGGTGACTGGCGGAGCGCATCTTATACCAAATCAAACCATCAGCCCAACTTGCTTCATATTGTCTGCCCCAGGTAAGTAGAAGGTGGGTCAAAATCTTCTGGTCGATCTCCAAATGTTTTAACAAGAGCAAGGAAAGTGGCAAGGGAAACCATGTCTTCCATAAATGGCTAACTGCCCTCAGTGTTCCCCATCTGTAAAACAGGAGTATTGCTTTCTTGCTTTTCACCAGTTTCCAGCTTTGGCTGGCCATTTTTGAGTTAGGGAAACCTTTCCGATCTCTAGGAGCGCACACGTCAAGTTGAATCTATCCTAGCGTTTGGTTCATTAGGTGCAACGGATCCTTCACTCCAGGAGCCACTATCCCGCGTCTGGTGCTCCACATTCTTGTAAAAACAACAACAACGCCGACCCGTGTACGCATTAAATCTGCTCACGCCAATGTGCTAGTAGAAGCTCTCCACCGTTTAAGGCGTGAATCTGTGCCAGCTCTCCCCTGAGAGACCGAGGCTTGAGATTGTATTTTCCCCATATGCATTTATTACCACTGATCTATGGCCTGTCCCTAAATAGAAAATCAGTTTTTAGTCTTCATGGTTTTGAATAAGGGCAAACATAGGTGCTAAAGTGGAGTCGAAGGCTTTCATGGCCGGCATCCATAGTTTTTTGTGGAGCTTTCGGGCTATGTGGCCATGTTCTAGAAGAGTTCCTTTCTGACGTTTCACCAGCATCTGTGGCTGGCATCAAAGATGCCAGCCACAGATGCTGGTGAAACGTCAGAAAGAAACTCTTCTAGAGCATGGCCACATAGCCTGAAAGCTCCACAAAAAACTATAGGTGCTAAACATTTTTTTTGCTGAGTTAGTTCATAGGTCCACATTTAGCTCGGCACTGGCTGCACAAGGGGTGGGCCACATATATAACACCCATCATGCAACCTTTGATTCTGCTGGTCCAACGTATTCGGAGGGTCACTGCCCTTGGCATATCGGGACTGGCAGTGGCTCTCTGGTTTCTTTCTCCTCTTTGTCTTCACCTTACCTCTATTGGTACAGGCTGAGTTCAAAGTGCAACGGTAGTTTGCCCTGTAGCAGTTTGCTGTTGCCTGACCCTACTGGGAAGGACAAGATTCAGCCCTCTCCCTTCCCCTTTGTGGTGTTAAACTGTTGCCTGAGCCTCCTGGGAAGGGCAAGACTCCTCTTCCTCTTGTGGCATCTTGCTGTTGCCTGAGTCCACTGGGAAGGGCAAGACTCTGTACTCTCCTGTCCCCTTTGTGGCATTACACTGCAGCAGTTTGCTGTTGCCTGAGCCTCCTGGGAAGGACAGAACTCTGCCCTCTCCTCTCCTCTTTGTGACATGCAACTGCTGCAGCCAACCATAGCTTGTGCGATAACCGTTGCCACCATGCCCACAACTTCATGTTCTCAGTTCTCATCCGTGAAATGTTGGAGGAGGTTGCTGTCGGCTCCTGGCCAAGCACCTCTGAGCATTCCTTACCTATGAAAACACTACATGGGATTGCCCTAAATCGCCACGGGGGACTCGAAGGCAACCCTACACGTGCGTTCCTTCTTCACATGCAGCAGTGTCATGTTGGAGAGAAAGCAATGGTTTAGCCACACCGACGTGCACAAACAGCATTCAAGCATCTCGTAGGTGAACTGCAGCTAAGAGTGGCTTTATCCTTTCCCACTCTCCTTTATCTCCTTCCATCCCATCCATCTATGCCCTTCGCACTGTGTGGTTTCCCTCCCTTCCCCCTGGCCTGTCAACCCTTCACTCAGCCGCAAAAGGAAAGCCAGGTTGGGTGGGACAGCGGCAGGGCATCTCTCGGCTGGCGTGTGTGGTCTTGTCACTTGCGGGGAAAGACAAGGGCAAAGATGTAGTTTCGTATTGCCTTCCTGGGTGGTAGGGAGTGATAACTGTATTCAGTCTAGGAAGGGCATTTACTCTTGCAAAGGCAGAAGGCCATCCTCATAAAGCCAGGCTGGGCAATGTGGAGCCCTCAAGTTGCAGTTGGTCTACAATTCCTACCAGACCAAACCAGCAGTCCAACTGGGGTTGCAGTCCAACGCCACCGTTGTAAAAGGGCGACATCAGCAAACGTTACCATAAAATGGAAAGCCTCGAGTACAGAGAACCAACTCTGGGGTTCTGGTGCAATCCATAGAGTGAGACACCTAGTATTTTAACTTTTTTTTAAAAAAATTTTAAAAATCTATCTATGGTTTTAATTGGTATTTCTTCTGTATCTTTAGTAGCTGAAGGTGTATGAAAAGAATTCATTTGGCGTCTCTGCAATCACTCTTCTTCAGAACATCTTTAATATCACTATAGATTTTTGTGGGTTTTTCGGGCTGTGTGGCCATGTTCTAGACGGGTTTATTCCTGGCGTTTCACCAGCATCTGTGGCTGGCATCTTCAGAGAACGCTGGCATGGAAGAGAGTAGAATAGTATATATACCCCAATCTCTTCCATGCCAGCGTTCTCTGAAGAGGCCAGCCACAGATGCTGGTGAAACATCAGGAATAAACTCTTCTAGAACATGGCCACACAGTCCGAAAAACCCACAAAAATCTATGGATGCTGGCCATGAAAGCCTTCGACTTTACATTTAATATCACTGTTATCCAATTGCCTCCCTGGCTGGGTTCCTTGTCCTGATGGGAAGTGGCTCTAAACTGATTCTACACACCTCTATAATCCAAGAGGATTTGGTATTGGATTGATGAAAATACATATAGAATGGCATGGACAGCAAACATTCTAGACACTAAAAGATTGAGTGAATTTAGCAGCAAGCGAAAATACATAAATACGTTGAATAATAGGCACCTGTCTACAGTTAGAGATCAGAGCTCCTGGACTCCAGATGCTTTTGAATGAACCACAGACAGGGAAATAAAAGATGGCATGGTGTGGTTTTAAGAACCAACACACTTGCTGTCTGGAGCCAAGATTATTAACTTCAGGAAGCGACGCACCTGAGAAAGACGCGGCACAAAACGGGTTAGTACTAGGATCCCCACTGTGTGTTGGCGTACTTCTCTTTGTGAAGAATGGTTTGATGTCTTTACACGTTTGCCTCTTTATGCCGGCCTGTTGTGCCTGCAATGTTTGCATTTAGGTATTTTTGCTCGGTGTGAAATAGTCAGTGTTTGCATAGTAAAGTCATCTCATATAATCCAAACGTTCTACTGCTATAGCCGTATCCGCTCTGAGATTTGACTTCTTGCCTGGAAACTCAGGGGAACATAGTCATTACATCGGGCCTTTGGTATCTGCTGGGGTTTGGCTCCAGGACCCCCTGTGGATACCCAAATCGGTGGATGCTCATATGCACAACGGCATAGTAAAAGGTTGCCCTTGATATCAAACGGCAAAAATCAAGGTTTCCTTTTTGGAATTTTAAAAATACGTTCACGCTATGGACGGTTGAATCCATGGAAAAGGAATCCATGGATACTCAGGGACTACCGTATGACTGTGATGTCTGTGGTGATAATGCTTTTTGCGGAAAAAGGTTATAACACTGATTTTTACCCCCCCCCTCCTAAAATCCCCACATACCCCACTCTGGGAGATATGCCCCACTGGACATATACCCACCAACTAGGCATAGGAATATAAGAAAATGATGATGGTGGTGATGACGATGGTGATGATGATGATGAGTGTGCAGCAGTCCTTTGCTCCATGACAGCTGATGGGCAGCATGGATTTCCACCTCAAAGGGTTAATTCCCTGGGCAGCATGCTAAGTAGTCAATGGCTCAATAAATTATGCCCCAGACTAATGAGCCACAATCATCATTAGTCACAGCTCATTGGCCTGTAAAAGTTCCTCGGCCAGAGTTTTATCTCTGCGCTTCTGTCCACTGGGCAGCCATATTTCATGCTCTGAAAACAGATGACCCCAAGGGTCACCCATCTGAAAGCTCCATTCAGCAGCTCCGTGAGTATCTTGCGTGGAGGGGGGGGGGAAGGGTTGGGGTCAAAACAACAGAGAGACGCAGTCAGCTGCTCAGCTGGGGCCATCCTGGAGTAGACACGGTCCACACGCTCAAGCAACCAAGAACCTCTCCCTTCCTTCAAAACCATCCCGAGTTGACATAGGGAGGCTCCACAGCTTAATTAGATTAGGAGGAGTCTTTCCATCCTGGAGTCTTGATGAGCTTCTGAAGCAAAGCGATAAGGTAAACTGCGGCATTATCTTTTCCTCCGCCAAGTAGAACAAATCTGCTTTTTTCCTAATCTAATAAACGAAGCAAAGTAGAACGCATAGATTCATAGAGTTGGAAGAGACCCTAAAGGCCTCCTGCCGTGCCAGTCCCAATAGATGGCCATCCAGCCTCTGTTTAAAATCATCCAAAACAAAGAGAGTCCACTACTCTCCATTCAGTATCTTTCACTATCAAACAGCTCTTACCATCAAGACGTTCTTCCTAATGTTGAGGTGGAATCTCTTTTCCTGTAGCGTGAATGTGTTGCTCCATTGTGTCCCACTCTCTGGAGCAGCAGAAAACAAGCTCGCTCCATCCTCAAGATGGCACCCCTTCAAATATTTTAACCTGGCTGTCATGCCAGCCTGGTCTCCAGAGTCGTCATCCAACACTCAAGTCACAGTGCCATGCTTTACTCTCTGTTGAGTTCCTTCAAGTCATTTCCAACTTGTGGCAACCCAAAGGTGAACCTATCGTGGAGTTTTCTTGGCAAGTTTCTTCAAAGGGGGTTTGCCATTGCCATCCTTCTGAGACTGAGAAGATGTGACTTGACCAAGGTCTACATGGATTTACATGGTCAAGCCAGGATTCAAACCCTGGTCTCCAGCGTTTCATAGTCCAAGCCCACTACACCACGTTGGCTCTCCACGCGTGTGCATCTATACAACAATACCAAAACAAAAATCATAACACGCTACCTTTTCATGACATGCAAAAGCCGAGGGGAGATTTGAACCCTGCCTTCCAGTCATAGTCCTACCTTCAAACCACTACACCATAGTGGTTCTCCAAAGACGGTGTTATGACCGGTTTCAAAAGCAAATTGTTGCACTTGGAGGCTTCCAAAAGAGGCAGTTCTCTTCCTTTGTTGGCCAAAAAAAGGGTCAGTCTGGGGATTCTGGACGTACTGAAGATGTCAAAACAAGACAAAAAAATCCTTGAGGAGGCCATATGCAACTGCCAGGGCTACATGTTGCCCACCCCCGAACTAAATGAATCTCTACTCTGGTATAGTTGTGTTGTTCTGGTGGACCAGGGCCAATAGACTCTTCCATTAAGCACTTTTAAAACACTGTAAACACAGTCAGTACACATTCTTGGTTGCTGGTGGATACCTCTCCGTGGAGATTTGAGCTGAAGGTACTTCATTCCAGCTGCAATAAACAGAACGTCTGGGGGTTGGGGTGGGGTGGGGAATGTTTTAAAATTATTTTTTTTTTCTTCGCTCGTGAACCTGCTGTCCCCAGGCATAGTAAATCACAAGCAACAGACCGCTGACATTTACAGGGCGGGAGTGGAAAAGAATCAGAGAAAGTCTAGCAAAAGTCCTGCGGTGGTCATACAGTTACGGAGCAGCTCGGGGTGGACGTCTCGTTTTTCAGCCGCTGTTTGCTTTCTGCGCTGACTGCATGGGAAATTTTAATATAAAGCCAGAGAGACGATGCCATTTGGGATATCCGATCCTTGGGTCCTTTGCTTCATTACAGCTGCGTGGGACAGTCGGTAACGGCTGCAGTCCATTGCAAACAGGTGCGGCGGGTTTGGGCTCTGGACAGCAGCCATGTGGGACCACAGAAAGCAGGGGCAGATGGGATAGGGGGGTTCCTCTCTTCTTCCTCACCCTCACCAGGAAAAGAAAAGAGTATGGGAGAAGGAATCAACAAGGAAAGAAAGAAGAAAACCACAATATGTGAGGAGATGGGAGAGGGCCTTTTCAGATGTGGCACCCCAGTTGCGGCATGCTTTTTCCATGGAGGGCATGGTTGGTGCCAACCGCAGTGCCAAGTGAAAACCGGGCTGATTAATGTCCGTTGCAAAAATGTTTTTAACCCTTTCAATTGTCGGGCATGCTTTTAACCTGTTGAAATTGTCTTGGTTGTTTTAAACTGTTCTGCTCAACTTGGGTCCATTTGAATTGTACACGGCTCTAGTGATATAGAGCATTAGAAAGATATTTAAATGAATAAATTCAATGCAACATAGCAACATCCCCCCCCCCCCACCAAAAAAAAGTCAGCTTAAGTGCCCAGAATACAGTGGGCCCTTGGTATCTGCTGGGCTTTAGTTCCAGGACCCCCATGGATACCAAAATCCATGGATGGTCAAGTCCCACTATATACAGTGGGGTAATAAAATGGTGTGCCTCATATAAAATGGCAAAATCAAGGTTTGCTGTTTGGAATTTATATATTTATATTTATATATTTTAAAAATATTTTTAAAGCAGTGGATGCTTGAATCCATGGATAAAGCATCCATGGGCACAGAGGGCCAACTGTATTCCCCCACCCCACCCCCAATCCCGAAAAGTTACTATCAGCATTGAGGGGGAACTGGGAAAGATGTTCTCTGCCCCACACATCACCCCCTTGGACTCTCGCTGGTCTCACCAGCATTCTTGCACCTTTCTCCCTCCTCTCCTTTTCTCTTTGGGAACATGGGATCCCTTGGTATTGGAGGCTAACTATGCATCCTCATAGGGAATCCCAAGGCACGGCAAAAGACAAGATGGACCTTCTTTCCCCATTCGTTGTACAGCAGCTGGTTGGACTGGTGGCTAAACCTTCCTTCAGCATTGGGACAGGGCCGCAGTATGGATCTTAATATGGTGTAGTGGCCTGAGTGTTGGACAAGGACTCCAAGAGACCAGGGTCAGAATCCCCGCTTGGCCATAGAAACCCACAGAGTCACCTTGGGCACATTCCATTCTTTCGGCCTTCCAAGGAAGGCCACGACAAACCTTCCTTTCATAAACCTTACCAATGAACGCCAGTGTGGTATAGTGGTTTGAATGTTGGACTAGGACTCTGGGAGACCAGAGATGGAATCCTTACTTGACCATGGAAACCCACCTTGGGCATGTCACAGCCCTAGCGGAAGGCAACCTCTGAAGCCATCTTACCAAGAGACCCTCACCTTTAGTTTTCCAGACATTGGACGTGATGTGATGGCCTACAATAACAGCCTTATCCACCACACCTGAGGGTGATAAGCTCTCTGGGATGCAAGACAGGCTGTTGGTATACCTAGCTCTGTTTTCCAAGAGATGGAAGTGACCAAGGAGTCTCAGAAGAACAGCCAAAAAGGCGTCACTGCTGTCTCCTGACCTCTGCTGGTCCAGCTAGTTGAATTCAAGCAAAGGCGGGTTAGATCCTCCTCTAAAGCATCCTCCATGCAAGAGGATCAGGGATGGAAAGGAGTGGGGTGGTGGAGGGAAGGCTGGTGCGCACATCCCTCCCCATTTTCATCCCTTATGTGAGCAGACTGGATGCCTGTGTCCGGCTTATCTCTCTTCGTCTAGGGAGCTGGGGGCTTTAATCCTGAGCAGGAGGGAGCGGGAAGCAGGGAAGAACAAATGAATGCTTTTCACATGATCATCATCAGAGGACTGTCCAGGACCGGGACAATGACCAGATCTTCTTTGTCGCAACGATGACAGCCATTTCAGACTTATCATCCCGGCACTATATTAAGGAACCGAGATTAAATTGTTGTTCATTAGGGCAACATCTGTTGGGAATCAGCCAAGAACAGTCGCTACAAGAGAGCCGAGAAAGGGGATAACATTTTTTGCCCCCCCCCCCCTTCACCCTCTGGATAAAAATGTCCTTGCCCTTTGAAAAATCTTTTTTCTCTTTCTTTCTTTCTTTCTGCTGCTTCCTCGGTTTGTGGCGGAAGAATCTGGGGCATGACTGATAGTCAAAAGGGAGCAGAGAAGACAAGGACCAGGGAAAGGGTTTGGAGGCTGGTGCTATTTTGTTTAGGGAAGGGTGGTTTCCTGGTACCATAGTAGCGCTTTTTAAACATGATTTATCATATAGATGTCAGGGCCTGGTCCACCAGATCTCAGGGAGGGATCTCAGGGCAAAAGCATAGCCTTGAAAAGAAACGAAAAATCCTCCGCACGCCAATATACTCTACTCAAGAACTACGCACCTTTCATGCAGAATAGCAGCATTGTACAACGTATGTCAATGACTGAGTGCCACGGCACACTGAGCAGCCTACATGGCACAATTGACAATGTGGAAATCCAACATGCGGTGCACAACGCACCACTGCAATGTGCGGTGCTCGACACAACACACAATGCTCAAGGGCAATGGGCAAAGACGAGACGCAGAGGGACCTCTGCTGCAGAATGCGGCCATTGCGCACACCGGTGACGTATTGTGAGAAGTCACACATCTTTAGACTGGAAGAGCTAGTCTCATAGACCACAAACGGGATCATTTTTAAATACGCCAAACCTCTAGTTAGTACAAACTATGGATGCTGCTCTTGTAGATCTCACAGAAGGTTGATGGTAGAGCTTGATGGAAAACTCTGATTAATTGATTAATTGACACTTTGAAAGCCCTTCATAGTATTCGGAGGTAAATAATTTATGCCGGACTTGAGGTGGGAAAATATGCAGGGACAGTATTGATCTGGGAGGAAAAGACGAAGAACAGCTGTTCACTTGGTTAGAAGCCATAGTCGCTAGACTGAGGCATGGCCTCTAAGGAGAGTATGGGAATCCTACCATGGGACAGCCAACCCAGCAAGGGCTTTGGTTTCCAGTTTCCAGTTTATTTTCTGAGAGCCTTTCCACCATCTTCTGAGGCTGCGTCTGCACTGCAGAAATAATCCAATAATCCAATGCTATGGAATTCTGGGAATGGTACTTTGCTCTGGGACCCGAGCTCTCCGACAGGGAAGGCCAAATGACTCTCGAAACTACAGTCCCCAGAATTGCACAGCACTGAGCCATGGCAGTTGTTAAAGTGGCGTCAAGCCGGATTATTTCTGCCCTGTGGACGTAGCCTAAGTTATCAATTGAATTGGAAGTTTTCTAACAGAAAAGGGCAAGTGGAAAAGGGCAACAAAAATTGGTTTTAACTAAATCGATTGACTTCAGATGGAATTTTAGCATTAACCCAATTCCAGAGTTCAGTCATTATATCCATTATTAACCGATTCAATAAGAGACTTTGCTAAAGAGCCAACAAATGTTTGACTTCTTTACCCAAAGTCTAATCCTTGTGATTTTTTACGAAACCATTTCTTGCTTTTTGTAAATCCCTCGCAGTTGGGGAATTACAATGTTTGGCTCCCAAGGTCCAAACCACTCATTTTAGTTCCTGATGAGAAAATGATAGTTTTGCCTGTTCCGAGGTTAAAACATTATCAGCCAACAAGGAAGAAGGGCAGCTTTGAAAGGGAGCTGGTCTTCTTTGCGTCCAGGTGGTCTTTCGATGGTCTGCAATGCCGAAAGATGCCTCGCCTGTCCCAGAAAACTGCATATCGAAGCTCTTAATCTGGAGAATTTTGCTGGACTCCATTTGGGACTCGGGCTACATCCGCACTGCAGAAACAATCCACTTTGACACGGCTTTAACTGCCGTGGCTCGATGCGATGCAAGTCTAGGATATGTCGTTTTGTGAGATATTTCGGCTTCTTTGCCAAAGAGCCCTGGCGCCGCAACAAACTACAAACCCCAGGACGCCATAGCGTGGAGCCATGGCGGTTAAAATTGTGCCAAACTGGATTATTTCCGCAGTGTGGATGCAGTCCAAGGAAGCTAAAGGAAGGGCAAAGGAGAACATCCATTACTGAAGGCAGCCAGTCTTCATATCAGCCTGTCCTTGTTTGACTGCACTTCTTACAATAAGCTCTCTACTAGTGACTAGCGTAATGTAGTGTAGTGGTTAAAGTATTAAATTTGGACTGGAAAGACCCAGGTTCAAATCCTCTGCTCAGCCATGATCTCGGGCCATCCTCTCTCTCTCAATCTCTCCTTCGGCTAACCTACTTTGCAGGTTCGTTGTGAACTTGATGTCTAGCCCATGAGGGAGAAGTACAATGATGGCGGATGATGCTTCGGCATCACCTGGAACCCTTGAGAAGTGGAGGGGAATCAAAGCTCGGAGCAATGAAAATCCCGAAGGCCTGCTGCCGGTGGAGACTCCCACAACTCGCAATTACTGCAAGGTGAAAAGATGGTAGCCTTGCACCTCCTTTTCCTCCCGCGCGAAGGTCCCTCAGCACCCAACGCCCGTGGATTTATCATCTGCTAGTAAGAAAGTGCAGAGTCAAGCGTGCGCAACAGATGCGCCTGTTATCCGATCCAAGGGATGCATTCCCTGGCTTTGCTCGTCTCGGACGTCTCCTTAATGTGGTCTATTGTACAGAGGGAGCCTCCTTGGTTTCCTGGATTTTGCGATGCCCATTCCCGGTCACATGGATAGGTTTTCACTTTGGCTTGAGGTCTGGCGGGTACCATATGGAACCATTTCTGAGCCTGGATTTCATGTGGCAGGGAAACAAAATTCCCTTCTTTCGCCCCCCCCCCCCCGCCGCCCCACATGAAAACCTCCTTTGCGGTTTTCAGAAAGGGTCCCTCGGATGAACTGGGAAGACAAAGGGGCGGGGGACAGAAGCCAGGAGATTTTGCAGAACCCTACAGAGGGAGGGAAAGTTGTAAAAAGGTTTGCGGACAACGTTGCTGTGTTTGTGGCACAAAGTGGAGGAGATCACAAGGCCACCCTTAGTGTGAAGCAGAAGGAGGTAGCTGCCTTAGGCAAGCAGATTTGGGGTGTCCAGATAGGACAGGGTGAGATATTTAATAATATTATATTTTTGCATCCTAGAGACAGAACTGATTGTGGGGTTTTCGGCCTTGTGTACTAGGATTCAAACGATCCAGCTTCATCAGCTAGCCAAAGGCCATCAGTTTCGCACAGTAGTGACAAAAATTCAACGATGCCACTAATTTCCAATACAAACCATCTAACAGGGCCGTAATTCTCGGCTCATTTTCCTTCTGAAAGGAAGCAAAGGGTCCTCTCCTCGCCGCGAGAAAATCTTGGCGAGCCGCGCAGTTTTTGAAGACGATTCGTCGCCGGAGACTTAGCCTGCGCAAAATTCACAAGCGGCGCATTTGCAGAGGGAACAGCATTTCTTTCCCCCCGGTGCAGAACGTAATGTTTCTGCACAACCCAATGCTTTGCTGTTTCCTGTGTGCTTGCGCAAATGTCACGTGGAATAACAACTGCCAAAAACCAACAAAAAAATTGCTTGCAACTTTTTTGTGTAGCAAAGGCAACTTTCGTTGGGTTAATTTAGAAGGGAAGATGTTGGCCTTCATAGTTTGAGCAAGAATCATCAAAATTAATTCATTCTCTTAAAACATTAGTCACTCGTTGATTTTAAATTTCAACTATTCCGTTAACATGGCTAAAAATGGATCCAAATGTCTCTCCAAAACTATATTTGCCCCCCGCTCAATGTAATATATTAAAATCACATAGTAAGCTCAACCGATTAATAGCATAGCCATTAGATAATTTAAATCACAAATGTTAAAGTCTTGCTCGAATGTCAATGAATTAGGAGTAACACATTAATGTTAGTGAATTATTTCCAAGACTGGCAAAGAGCAAACCACTGAAGGTCATCTCTGCTTTGCTTTTGTAGGGAAATGATTCTGTAAAGCTGTCACAAAACACTTCCCACCAGTTGAAACACAAAGAAAAAGTATAGTAGCTGGCTGGATTTCTTCGAGGTATTTGAATTCGTAAGAAATGCATTGAGTGTCCTCAAAGGGTATGCGTCAAGGTTTGAATTGATCATTTTGGCACCACCAGGACTCACCCACAAACTGAGGATTTTATGTAGGTACCCCCTGCTTTCTGAAATTTCAAATGTATTTGTGGCACAGAAAAGGGTGCCACCAAATATATATATGACAGAAGAGCGAACACAAAAATCCTTTCTTTCCTCCTCCGAGAAAATGTCTTGCAAAAGGTGGATGTTTTGAAAAACGAATGCCAAAAAAGGCTTATGCACAAATTTTCATGCAGTTTTTAAAAAATTGCAAATAGGTCTAGCAATGGTATCTGACAAACGTAACGGCAGAAAACTAAGTGAAATCAGGTTCAACGCATTCAGCCGTCCCTATTAAGGCGATTTGGGGAACTGGTTCTTTATGGCTTCTGACACGAACCCATTTGAATCACACCTCCCAGACTAAGCCTAACTATCTTTCAGAATTTGGACTTCTCTGAATTTTACAATGCTGTTCTTGGCTCCAAAAAGGGCCAAGTCGATTTCTGCTCTGTGTCAATTTCACATCTGTTTATCCATAACTCTGGTCTGTCCTTCCCCCAATTAATTTTCATTTTTTGAGTGGAAAATTCCACCTAAAAATAACATTTGGCATGCCTTTTAAAACACACTCCGAGCTTATTTTCTCAGAAAATCCCCAATTCGAAATAGATTTTATTCTAAAATATTTATTTGAAGAACGTTTTGTACCCTTTCGGGGAACCAAGGATGGTGCTTGAAGGTACCCTCTGCCTGAGTCTTGGAGAGCATCATTTAACTCAATTGCAGAAATGTAACCGGTGGATCCACAAATAGGGCAACCCTTTACTCAGAAGAAGCCCCATTGCATTCAGTAGGACTTATAACCTGTAGCTAAGAGGGTGTAGCATTGCAGTTACTGCACTTACTTTTAATTATACAAAGTACAGTAACATCCAAAATCCACAAAACAGCGATACCTTTATGGAGCCAACCACAACGCGCAAGATACATGTTGCAAGCTTTGGAAGCTCCATTGGCTTATCTGTTTATTTAGAGCATTTATACCCGGCCCTTCAACCAAAGGGGCTCCCGGAGATCTTATGAATGAGAAAACTACAAGAGCCCCAGTCATCCACTGCCCTGCTCGGGTCTTGCAAACTTAGGACAGCTGCGGTTTCCTTGATGGATTCAATCCACTGTAATACAGCCATACGCTTTTCAATTTTTATTGTTATTTGCCTTCAAGTTGGCTTTGATCAATGGGGATCCTATGAATGAGAGACCTCCAAGAGCCCTGGTCATCAAAAACCCTGCTCAGGTTTTGCAAACTCAGGGCAGCTATGGCTTCTTCAATCGCATCTATCCACCTGTAATGCTTGCCTTCCGCTTCTCCTACTACCTTCCACCGGCTTTCCACCATCCACTGAATGGCTATAGGGAGGGACTATTCCAGCAAAACTGCAAATCCTATTCATAGCTACAGTGGAGTTTATCACATGGGAGGAATTTCTCCCAATTTCGAATTGAGGCAATTCGAATTCACGTAAATTCACTAGTTTAGCAAATTTACGTGAAATCTAATTGCATTCAGAATGCATTCAGAATGACTTCCCATTTCCCGAAAATGACCCCCCCCCCCATCGCCCGAAATTGTGTGAGATACTCTTATACGCATTAACGTAAAACCTATCATTGCATTTGGAATGACTTCCCTTTTGCCCGAAATTGTGTGAGATACACTCATACGCAATTACGTGAAACCCCATGATTGCGTTTGGATTGCCATTGCATTATACCCCCAAATTCCATCGTATGATAAACTCCTCAGATGTGAGGCCCATTGATTGCAATGGGATTTATTCTGCTTTTAGAGGCGGTACTGTTGTATTATTTTATTCTTTCTGTGATTTTATATAAACCTCATTGAGCACTTGTCAAGTGGGAGAGCAATAATAATAATAATAATAATAATAATAATAATTTATTTTTATCCCCCTTCTCTGGACAGATTGAAGTGGCTGACAATAAAAGCATCAGTAAAATATAATAACAACTTATCGTTATACCCCGTGCAATTAAAAAATATACTGTATACCCACGGGTAGCTGTATGGGCTTTGCCAACTTGATGGCAAATAGTGGCAACAGCAACTACATTGGACTTGCCCATGTCACTAGCGGGATGCTGGCCTCTGATTCCACTTGAAGTGCCACGGTTCCATCCGATGGAAGGCTGGGGTTTGCAGTTTTGTGAGGGGTATTTAGAAATCTCAGCCTCCCCAAACTGCAAATCCCAGGATTGCTTAGAATCCAGCCACAGCAGTTACAGTGGATCCATAGTGTTATAACTGTACAGTGTGAAAAGGTCCTAGCCCCCCCCCCCCCCGCAAACCCTCTGTAGAAGCCGGTGGCTTCCATTACAGTGGGGTGAATAGTCCAATCCAGGTTTTAGTCCACACTTGCAAAGAGCAGTCAAAGGCCCTTCAATAGGTTTGGCACCTTGGATAGCCAGCACGGATTCCATGCCCTACTGACATGGGAGGCACCAGTTTGCCCCTGCTGGGTCACATTTCCAGGGGTCTGGTAAGACTTCCGTGGTGAGAAGAGAGCTGCCAGCCAAGTTGCAGCAGGCAACTCAAAGGAGAGCCAACACGCATGGGTAGATGTCGGTGGTATTTATATATTCCAGGTACTGAGAACAAGGCAGTCTGTCAGCCAAGCCCTTCAGCAGACACTCTTGCATGGGCCACCCGCCCAGCTAGCTGTTCCCCCCTTTACTTTTCAACAGTTCTGTAGCCCTCCCCTAGCCAGTCCCAGCTCCGTCTTGGCACAGAGGAAGGCATTTTCCCCCCCAGCCCTCTAATCTAACATTCCCACTGGGAATGTTTACAGCAAACTGCCACTTGGAACATCTTATCAAGGCCCTCTCGTATCTCCCTGCCACTCAGGAACTGCTATTCCCTCCGCCGATCAAGTTACAGGAGGAAGGGGACGATGGGCATTTGCAGGAAGGACTCGGGCCTTGACACCAGCGGCCAGAAATGGTCAGAAAGCGGAGGCCTCTGGGTAAAAGGGAATGAAATGTAACGGACACTCAAGAGAACATATGGCACAAGATTTATTTCACTGATCAAGCAGAGGGACCGAAACAGTGCCCTGGTGCTAGGGCTTGGCATCATTGGGCACCTGCACAAAGCTCAGAAGGGTACAAGTGAATGCATGGATTGGGTAGATTGGGCATTTCTCAATGGTGCATTTCATCTTAATGCTTGCACTAACATGTCAAGGAGAAAGATGATCTAGTCCTCTCCTTGACATGCTAGATTTCCATCTGTGAGGGTTCTACAACGTATGGCATTGGACGCATGTTCAACTCCCCTGGCATCATTTGAAGCGAAGAGCTCCACTGCACACCACCAAGCCAGGATCGGTGGCTCTGCGGTTCTGCTGCCACAGGCAACGCAAGCATTGGGTTGCTCCATAAAAGAAATAATAATGAACGGGAATGAGGTGTGTGAGGCAACATAGTAAGCAGCTGTAAGACTAACTGGCGCATTTTGCTTTTGTGGATTACAAACCACTTCTTCACTACCATCAATGCCCTGGAAGAAGTGGGTTGAAATCCACAAACGTGCCTGCTAAAATAAATCATAGAGCTACCACTCTGTAACAATAAGAAGCTCAAGGTTGCCACATGCTAGAAAAATCCTGAGATTTGTCACAGCTGTGAGAAGGACCACCATCCAGTCTAGCACTTAGTTTTCTTAGGGCCCTTTCACATTACACAATGGTAGCGCTATGTCTCCGCTTTAACCACCAAGGCTATATCTATCACAATATTGGGCTTTGCAGTTTCAAGAGGGGCATTGAGAATTCTCAGCCGGAGAGTGCGAGCGCTTCCCCAAATTGCAAATCCCAATTTCTTATAGGATGTTGCCCTGGCAGTTAAAGTGGAATCGTAGGAGTTTATCACATGGGAGGAATTTCTCTCAATTGCGAATGGAGCCAATTTGCAATTATGTGAATTTGCTAGTTTAGAATTCTGATTGCGTTCAGAATGCGTTCAGAATGACTTCCCATTTCCCGAAAATGACCCCCCCCCATTGCCCAAAATTGTGTGAGATACTCTAATACGCAACTATGTGAAACCCCATGATTGCATTCAGAATGACTTCCCATTGCCCGAAATTGCGTGAGATACACTCATTCACAATAACGTGAAACCCCATGATTGCATTCGGATTGCCATTGCATTATACCCCCAAATTTCATTGTATGATAAACTCCAGAGTGCTACAATTGTACAGTGTGTGAGGGCCCTTGGAAGGTTAGTTTTGTGACCCCCCTCCTTTTCCAGTTAGATTTATGGAGTTCAAGTTTATGGGATTCTGATGGAAATGTAGCAATGCCCAGATCTATGTGGCCTTTTCCATTTGTGAAGCTCCTCACATGTGAGGCCCAAAGGTCCTGTCATGTGTCCGATCCAAGGGTTTTTCCAGATCGTGCTTAGCTATAGCGAAGGACAGCATGACACACCGCCAGACCATTATCTGAGTCATTCCCCATCACAGAGCTGTGGGTTAGCCACCGAGGAGAAAGTGCACAAGACCATCCTCAGCATCACTGGTGGCCACAAACCTAAAGGTTTTCAATGGAGGTTTCATGTAGGAGGGGCGACCCCTCGTGTGAGCAGGATGGAAGTGCAACGAATGAGGTCCATGACAGTTTTTTGCTGCACTGAACAAATCTTACCGCACCGAAAAAAGCCCTTGATAGGTTCACCTTAGGGTCACCATGAGTCAGAAACCACTGGGAGGCACACAACAGTAACTGATCCCTTCCAAGAACAATTTGTATGTGCCAATCTGTCCACAGGGCACAATGCGGAAGAGTTTGTTGGTGTCCAATTCCCTGAATTCCCCCGCCCAAGATGGCCGTTGACCACAGCTCCAGAAACCTTTGGATCTGGATGTGCCAAACTGTAGGCATAGAGCAGTGATTTCCGAAGTTTGGTCCTCTCGGTGTTTCAGACTTCCGCTCCCAAAAATATTGGCCAGCAGTTAGGAATTCTGAGAGGTGAAGTCCAAAACATCTGGAAGACGAAAGTTTGGAAACCACGGGTATAGACCATTGCTTGGAGAAGTTCCTTCTTTGGAAAATGTTACGACCATCCTCCAGCCAGAAAAACCACTGCAACTTCAGATGAATCTGTCAGTATTGCTTTCTCCTACATGTCTGGGTTTTTTTGGTCACGAAGCTTTCTCCCCCCCCCCCCCCCCATGGAAGCATGTGCCTAGTCTTTGCAGCAGGTTTGCAGGATGCAGAGAGATGTTGGCCAAACAAGTTAGCAGCTATGAAACCCACTGGGTGACCTTGGACAAGTCACACACTCTCAGCCTCAGGGGAAGGCAATGGCAAACCTCTTCCGAACAAACCTTGCCAAGAAAACCCCACGATAGGGTTGCCGTAAGTCGGAAATGAATTGAAGGCACACAACAACAACCGCAACAACCAACACCCCACTTTCACTGCCATGACTCCATCCTATGGAGTTTGTTGTGACACCAGAACTGTCTGACAGCGAAGGCGAAATATCTCACCAAACCGCAAACCCCCAAATCCCATAGCAATGACCCACGGCAGTTAAAGCAGCGTCAAGCTGCGTTAATTCTGCAGTGTAGATGCAGCCCTAGTTTCTACAGCCTGGGCTCTCATTCCGTGAGTAGCCCTTGGGCCAGGGGCAAAAAGAAGGGGCCAGAATACTCAAGGGCTGCTCCTTCCCGTCATGATCCCAACCTCCTCCGCTGTCCTCCCAACCTCTTTGGTCCCTGTAGAATCCAGCCCTGATGTCATGGAACGTGGGGCTAACTGTTGCATGTCTGAGCAATTACAGCATGGCTTGCGAGGAGTGCGGCGAAAAGCAATAATCCACTGGAAAGGGAATACCTCGTGGGTGTTTCATTACTTGGCCGAGGTACAATTGGCAAATGAAAGCAAAACAACAACAATAACAACGTTACCACTTCCCTCCCCTCTTGCCCTAGGGGTGACGTAACTGATCTCCAATGGGAAAGTCCAACTAGGGGTGTAGTTACGGCCTCCAGCCCCCAAATTTCTAACATTGTCAAGAGCGAGACGTTGCAACATGTTCATGTCTAGACCGCCTCGGTTGGCTGGGTTCGCCTTCCCTGGGTCCCTTGGCCGGCCCCTCGACTCTATGATGTTTGAAGTGACTGCAATGCTAGAAATTTGGGGAACTGGAGGAAAATTTGAGTGGGGAATTGTTATATGGTGACAGTGCTCTCATCCTTTCCCCCCGTCCCTGTTACACCCCCCCCCCCCCGCGAGAGCAGGTGCCTTGGTGTTATTGTATACGTTATTTCAACGCTAAACGTTTGGGGACTGAGGGAAAAATGTATGGGTCAGAAGCAGAAGTCATATATAGGGTAGGACAATACCCTCATCTCCCCCCCCCCCCCCCGTTCATAGTGACCAACTCTGTCTGGGGGCTAATCTACACGTAAGTGTATTATATGAGTTGCCGCAGATCTTTGCACATTTCTCTGAATATGCCAGCCACAGATACTGGCGAAACATCAGGAATAAACTCTTCTAGAACATGGCCACAGAGCCTGAAAAACCCATTAAAAAAACCTATTTACACATTTGCACCGATGCGTAATGGCCTTCACTTTCTTGTGCAATTTTGCAACTATTTGCCCTCCCTCTGCTGAAAATGCACAGCCATGCGATTCCATGCGGAGAGGAAGGATGGCCACATGCCTGATAATACGCCTCCTCACAGGTACTTGCGAATACTTCGGTAAAAAAACGGATTCTTTTTTCTGCAGAGTTTGGGAAGTCCCCCCACGGTAAAAAGCCCAAATTCTTCCAAATCGCATATGGAGTGACCACATTTGTTTTGAACAGAATGAGGAGTATTTAAAATGCGTAGAGAAGCCCCGAGCTGCAGGCAGTTACGGTACTTACATGAAGCACATAATATGACATGCATAATGGGTATGTCAGCATCGCATAAGAAGAAAAGATCTGGCTTTTTCTATTTGTAGTTTTACAAGGTCTTGAGCCTTCTCTGCCAAAGTGTGCCAATGCCTCGCCAAACGACAAATCCCAGGATCCTGTAAGGTGAAGCCATGGCAATGAAAGCAGTGTCAAACTGCTATTTCGGCAGTGTAGATGCACCCACAGTTTCCGTCCATATCTTTCAAACGGTCCCTTCCTCTACCCCCTCCAAACACATTGTACAGTTTGCCAATTGCATTGTAACCTCCAGTGTGTACAGATCTCTGCTTGCAAGTTGTGTTCACGTTTGCATTTGCTTCCAAGAAGGGTGCACGCAGTACGTGCCTAAATTATCCTTTGTGTAATACACACACAAACTTGTTACTGATGTATTTGTATAGTTTTAATCTAACTGTTTTTAATACGTTGCAAGCTGCCTTGAATCCCATTGTTTGAGGAAAAGCAGGATATAAATGGCAAACTCAATAACAATAATAATGATGTCTCCTTGGAATCCCCAGCAATAAAATCCACGTTGTCTAGAACTGGAAATGATTTTTTTTCTCAGACATCAAAACTGAGGTATGTTGGGGGGGGGGGCAATTTCCAATCTGGTTTTTGCATTCGACTCCAGAGAGTGGTGCTGGCCGGTTTGATCCTCACAAAGTCCGCAACTTTGCCCAAAGCTCAGATCCCACTTACCTGGGAGTAAATGCCATTGAATTTGCAGGGATGTCTGCGTCAACATGCTTAGGATTGCACGGTAAATGATTCAAGGAGATGCCCATCTTTTACTTACACACGCACATGCATTCATATGCTTAACTGGTCTGCTTAGAAGTTAACCAAGAAGGGCGTTTGCCTCGCTTAATGAGAAGTGACAGCGGCTCCAGCGTTCCACAAGGGAATTAGGAGAGGAAGAATCTTCCTGGAGCCTGTCTCTCTGGAGTCTGATCACCATCTCTCCATCCTGAGGTTGCGCATGGGGTTAAAGGTCAGTTACCTGCCGCCAAACGCCGACATCCCAGCCTGACCCCACTCCTTGCTGTCCTGCAGGAATTTCACTAGGACAAGGGCCAGCAGTCTGTCTCGCGCAGATCCCACGCCGCTGGTGTTAGCGAGAAACTGCGCTGCAACTCCCAGTGCCTGCTTCCAAAGGTCTGCAAGCCATGATCTCTCAATATCATATATTATCAAGATAATATATCATAAAATTAAGAGCCAAAATGAAAGGAAATCAGCAAAGGAGGAGGAGGAGGTGGAGGCGGCATTCCTTATATTGTAAGATAATTCTTCACAACAATGTCCCCCCCCCCCCCCATGGAAGAAACTCCAATTCCCTGGAATGGGGCTCACCTACTGACAATCAGACTGTGTCACTTATGCTTCGTTGCATCCTGGCTCCATTGAAAATAGGCATATTGTTTTGCCTTAATACATTGCATCGGCTCGGAAGGGGGCAGGGAGGCATCCCAATGGTAAAAGTCAACAGGTCTGTTGGAGCAATTTTTCTCACTGCTGATTTTTGGGGGTGGGGTGGGGGTGGAGAAGGAGTAGGGAGTTTATCACACGGGAGGCATTTCTCCCAATTTTGAACTGAGCCAATTCGAATTCATGTAAATTCGCTAAACTAGCGAATTTACGTGAAATCTCATTGCGTTCGGAATGCGTTCAGAATGACTTCCCATTTCCCAAAAACGACCCCCCATTGCCCAAAATTGCATGAGATACTCTTATACGCAATTACATGAAACCCCATGATTGCGTTCGGATTGCCATTGCATTATACCCCCCAATTCCGTTGTATGATAAATTCCTAGGAAACATACATAGGAAGAGAGTGAAATTTGGGGACACTGTGTGGCCTTCTGGCATTGAGGCGAAAGGGATGTGAAAGGGATCTAGGAGTCCTAGTAGACCACAAGGTGAACATGAGTCAACAGTGTGATGCAGCATCTAAGAAGATTTTAGGTGGTATCACTGGAAGTATGCGGTCTAGATCAAGGAAATGAATAGTGCCACTCTGTTCTACTTTGGTCAGGCCTCACCTGTAATAATACTGTGTCCTGCTGTGGGCACCACAAGTCAAAAAAGATGTTGCGAAGATGGAGTGTGTCCCGAGAACGGCAACCAAAATGGTTATAGATCTGGAAACCATGCCCTATGAGGAGCAACTTAGGGAGCTGGGTCTGTTTAGCCTGGAAAAGGGACGGTTAAGAGCTGATATGATAGCCCATGACGTTTCGCCAGACCCGAAGTAACGTGAAAATAAAGCGAACGCAAAGGGGACAGGTAAGTTAGGTAAGTGGCATAAATTGCTATGCAAATTTACTGGTAGATCCAAGAAACGCCTGCAAAATTTCAGCACAGGATGGAGAGACAAAGCCTCATAAGCTGGCACAAAACAAGGAGGGTGTTAGCAGGTGGAAACTCAGGTAGGAGGTAGAAACTTGATGAAATGTAGGTAGAAACCCAAATGAAATCTAAACAGACTTTCTCATCCCCAGGGCAGCGAGATCCCCTGGACTGTAATGCCTTTCCCCCCATCCTACCTCCTGTCCCAACCCCTTCGTCCAAAGCACTAGGCAGAGCAGGAGAAGATGTAGAGCAAACCAAGCATCAAAACAAGGTGTGAACATGCTGGAGGCAACCCGGGACATGACAAATGTCCATCTCCAGGGATCCTTTGGAAGAACAGACAAGTGGCACACTCCTCCACCCCAACTCAAGTTCTTCCCTCCTTCCTTGGCTCTCTCTCGCTCTCCTTTTCTCCTTCCTCTAACGTGAAAGCAAAGGAAGCTCACAATCCCTTGGCAGGTGAGCTCCGTTGCACTCTAGCTGTGAACGCAGGCCATGGAAAGGTGCCGCCTCCAGTCGAAGAAAGCACTTCCATATAACCCTAACCCTGAAGACATTTCCCTCGAAGCAAAACAACAATGGAAAGGAAACAAAAGGAGGAAAGTGACCCGATGTCCTCCCATCTAATTGATTTCCCGAAGCCGACTCTTGTTTTCCCCATTTGCTGTTTATTGAGTGTACCTGCCTTGGTGCGCTGGAGTGTTTCGGCTCCCCCGGGGTTTTTTGCTCCTTCCCCCCTTCTAGACTTCAGCTGGGATGATGGACTTATTTGCTTCCATTCCCCCTGTCAACAGCCCCTTGCCTCTGATGGAGATGGATTAGCAATAGAGCAGGCAATCTGGTACACTTCATTAATAGTGCATTTTCCCCAGTTAGCAAGTGGCTACAGGCAGCACAAGCCGGGTTGGGTTGGAGGGGAGGAAGAATGAGAAGGCCAGAGACTATCGTCAGTCTGGGATGGGAGGTTTATGGAGTTGGAGAAGGTGGCAGAGTTCGGAAGAAGGGCCCGGGCTTGTTGGAAGATCTCCCCGTTCTTTGGAGATTTGCGTGAATCGATTTAGAAACTCTTTGCAGCAGGTGCAGAGGAGAGCGATGAAAGTGGCTGCAATGATGAGGCAGAATCCGTCAGGTGTCTCTCTCCTCCGCGACTTACCCTGTTGAATTATTTATCCAATGTAAAATAGGCATGTTCCGTTTACGGTCGTGGAAACGGCACTGCAGATGGTCGCCCATTGTGTATAGATGGGCACTGATGCCCAGAGACGTTAGGTTTGGGTGCGCGCCGCACATTGAGAACCTTGAGAAAAGCTGGCTTTTGCAGATCTGCACATTTCTAACTGAAAAACGTATTTTTGTCCTCCCAGGAGCAGTATGGCGTGCCACATCTAGGGGCAACTTTCATCCAGTACCAACATGGCAGGATGCACAAGACTTCAGAGTCAGACTTTAAAGAATGAAGCTTTGAGATCCGTGGGCTTGGAAGGATAAGTCTGTCAGTTTGGCTGTCCCCTGCATTCAGTCTCTAAGATTCCCACATTCTTTGCATCTTGAATCTTTAACAAATCTTTGCAGATTTTGGTATTAAAAGTGAACTGAAATTCTCAGCTATCGCCATTATTTACCCATCGACTGCCTTTCTGTTGGCTGCCATAACTGGCCCAGAAATATTCATAGCTTTGATTTGAAATACTGTATATACTCATGTATATAGAAATTTAGGGCAAAAAAATTGACCAAAAAAAAAATCCTGAGTTGACTTATCCACTAGTCAATGTAAGTACTGTACTTTAACTCTTATTTAAAAGAATAAAGCATTCCCTGGTGAAAAGCAAGAGTATAATCTGTCCTGGAAGCACTGAACCCCTCTAATCTCTCATCCATCCAAACTTAAGAGTAAGCACAAAAAGTTATGTCTGCTGGAATTTTGAAAGTTCTTGGACATTGTTTTGCTTTGCTTCACCCTTTGGATCCTTTCCTATATGCCCCTAAATTTTACCCTCATCTTATCCAAAGGTCATAGCAAAATCCATAATTTTGGCCCCAAAACTTGCCTTCAACATGAAGTCGACTTATAGTTCAGTATATATGGGTAGATATGCACATGCTACAAAGGCACGACAGAGGTGCAATGGCTTCAGTGTCGGTCTAGGACTTGGGAGAGACCAGAGTTCAAATCCCCGCTTAGCCTGGAAACCCGCCGAGTGACCTTGGCCATGTTCTACTCTCTCAGCCTCAGAGGAAGGCAAGGCTGGCAAGCATTTGGCCGTTTGTGGCCAACTGCCCAGTGTGTCTGTCGGGGACGGACCAGGGATCTGTCACTCCTTCTGGATCACAGCATGTGGGAGAACACCTTATTTTTAAGGGGGCATGTATATCATAGTGTATTCCTGGAGCGTGATGCCCTCGAAACGCTAGCAGCACTTGTCCTGCTGCCACTGTGACAGCAGGGGCGTTGGTGGCATCCCTAAACCACTACGCAGGCTGCATAGCCCCGTAAGTAGCGCACTACTCCTATAAGCTAAGGCCTCACTTGAGAGGAATGGCGAGCCACAGTGTGGACTTAACTGTTTTGGTCTGTAGCTGGGGAGGACATCGGGTCATGTTGGATCTTCTATCAACTCCATGGCCAACCAGCTGGCCCCATCAAACTATGTGCAAAGGCGTGGAGGGCTCACTAGGGGATCAGGCCATTGTTTGACTCTCCTTCCTCACTTGTGAAAATACAGCCCACAAAGGGTCGGCTGGAGGATGCCGAATGCAAGGGCTGGTCTTTCCCTTACCGACGGTCTCTAAATCACCTTGTCAGGGACCTGCCCTCCCCCTTCCTCTTCCCCGTGCTGCAGACTCCCGTTCTTCTCTGGCTCGGCAAACTTTCCACAGAAAGGCTGTGATATCTTTTCCAGGGCTTTAAAAAAAAATTATAGCGGTTGACTTTCTCTTCCCCAGGGAGCTTCAAATGCAGAGGGGGCCACCATTGTAATGATATTGGAAGCAAATGAATTTTCCTTCAAGATCAACAACCAAAGCCTCTCGCCCATCCCCGTCGCCTCACTTCACCTGCTCAGTTGTAAAATTAGAGGAAATGTGGCTGAAAATCCCGCCTGATCAAAAGCAAACATAAGCAAAGAGTTTATCATACGACGGAATTTGGGGGTATAATGCAATGGCAATCTGAACCAATCATGGGGTTGCCTATTATTGCGAATGAGTGTATCTCACGCAATTTCGGGCAAAGGGAAGTCATTCCGAACGCAATCATGGAGTTTCAAGTAATTGTGTATTAGAATATCTCACGCAATTTCGGGCAATGGGAAGTCATTCTGAACGCATTCCGAATGCAATCAGGTTTCACATAAATTCGCTAAACTAGCGAATTCACGTGAATTCGAATTGGCTCCATTTGAAATTGGGAGAAATTCCTCCCATGTGATAAACTCCCAAGAGTGATGTTCTATGGCCATACCACCCTGAACACACCTGATCTTGTCTGATGTGGGAAAGGAGCTACGATCCTTCCTGAACTTCCCTTCAGGATCTGGTTGTAAGCCTACTGGGCCACTATGCTAGTGTATAAAAACAGTTGCACATTCTCAGAAATTGTCCGGTTGAAAGCTGGAAACTGTCCAAAGCGAGCACACCAGTAAAACTGGTAAAGGAAAGCCAGCCAGTCCCAAGGCTTGCATGGGCTTGCAAAGAAAAGCATGATCCAGACAGTCCAAGGTTCCAAGGCAAAAAGCAGTCCTGAGTAGACACCATTGAGTAGAATGGTCAAGGTAGACCCAGGGTTGAAGTGTAAGGTGTCAAGTCGTACTTTGGGAAGTTCTCCTCCTCTACCTCCTCCTTGGAGTTTCAGGAGGACAGGCTCAAGCAAGAATCAGAAGAACTGGAGCTTGATCCTTCAGAAAGGCAGTATATTAATTATTATTATTATTATTTATTATTATTATTATTATTATTATTTTCTCTTCCCTGCCATAGCTGCAGCCAGGACTGCCCATTAGGTCACCCTCTCTTTCTTCCTCCCATTGCTCAGACTCAGCCAGTGCACACATCCCAGAAGGTGTAACAAACAGATACTCCATTCCTGTTCCATTGAAAAGTAGTCATCTAAAGACAGGGCAGTTACAGACAAAGTTCCTCTATGGAAGAGTCTGGATGTTTTCGTCCTATGCAGAACGACAATAGTTAGTTCAAAGTGATGGAGGCAGAGTTATGCATAGTGCAACACTGTGCACACTCCACATTGTGCGTTCTTGACTACAGATGCACACTGTGCCTTGATTGACTGCTTCACATATGGTTGCGAAATGTCACACTTAGGGGAGCGTTGCGCGACGGCTGCATTCGCACAGCGAGTGTCACGTTTTGCCCTGCCTCCTCAATGTGGGATCTCAGCCAGCGATCACCTGCCATGCTCAGGTGTGTGGATCCATTTGGTCTCTTTTCGTGCGCAGATCAACTGAAAGAAACCGATCGTCTCCGTGCATCACTTGCCATGGGGTTTTTCTGCTGGCCGAGACTGGGGAGGCCGCTGGTGGCTTGCTGGGTTTTATGCGCCATCACCACCTTAACCTGTGTGGTTGCCCCACGCATTTGACAAGGTCTGTTGGAGAGGCCATAAATCAAGCAAAAACTCAGCCCGATCCAAATTTGGTGTGTTTTATGATGGAATTAGAGTAATGAATGAGGAGCTGGGTGTTTATGTTAGCTTTGGCTCTCCCACTGAAGAAAAACACTGGCGTTGAACTTCGTGATAAACTATGAACGCCCGCTTGGTGGGGTGAGGGTGGAAAAGGATTCTTCAGGGTCTCCAGCACCCTTTCAGGATGCTGAGTAGCCGCTGCATCTGTCAACAAAACTCATCGAGGAGGAATTATAGAACTGGGAAGAGTGTCGTCAGTTCTTGGCTAATACGACGGGGTTGCTGGGATCCAAGTCTGCCTGGAAATTCCGATCTTTGCTTCGCTGTCTTCCAGGTCCGCAAATTTAATGCACCAAGGGAGTGGTAGGGAAAGTCTGGAACGGCTGGGGTCTACTTTTTTCACTCCTAGAACCCACCATACCTGGAAATGCACAAGAAATCAAAACCAGGGCCTCTGCTATACTACACAACGATGGCATGGAAAACCTGCTTTAAGTCCCATGACTACATCCTATGGATTCCTGGCATTTGTAGTGCTGTTGTTGTCCTTATTGTGTGCCTTCGTGTCATTTCTGACTTATGGCAACCCCAAGGTGAAGTTGTCACTTGGCAATGTTTGTCCAGAGGGGGGGTCTTGGCTTTTGCCTTCCTCTGAGGTTAATCATTTCCAAAACAAGATTTTTTTCCCCCTTTCGAAAACCCCGTACGATAGGAAATGACCGTAACTAGAAATGCCCTTCTAGGAACCAACCTTTCCATTGGCATGCCCACTTGGTCCCTCTCCCTTTTCACATCACAACCTGGTCAAGCTGAGTTCAAGTTTATCCCCAGGCTCCCTTCTGCGATGGCCACAGGGCTAACCTTTGCAATGGCCTCAAAACTCTCCAGAGCCCTTCGACGGCCGGCCGTCTGGTGGAATGACTTTCTCAGCTTTTTGGCTTGGCACAGCTGCCCCTGCCCTTATCTCTTTGAAGATTAGGGAGCTTTAACATGTCTTTAAAGTGACGTTCCCGGCCTCAATTTTATTCCGATAATTAATGAGCGGCAAACCCTTGCTTTTCCTCCCCCTCCCTCCTTTATCTTTTAAATATGTTTCTCTCCCCTGGATTAAAAAAAAAAGAGAGAGCGAGAGACAATATTTCTTTTAACTCGGAATATGGATGAGTCTGTGCCTAGCAGGGCAGCCTGTGCACCATCTGTCAATTTGATCGCACAAAGCCTCTGTTTTTAGCTGGCATCCTGCATGGATTTCAAAGCTGTGAGTCACCCAGCTCCGCCAGGGATGGTGAGAGGGGCAGGGGAGAGATCCAGCTCACTCCTGCGGTGTGTTTCATGCCTTACAATTTGACAAGTCTCCCCCATCCCCGGCCTAGTATGAGATGGTTCCAGACGTCCATAAAACAAGGCCACCACCAGGAGCCTTGTAGAGATGGCATAGATGCTCTGGATGGTGGTCCAACCTCCTGGCATCTTGTCTTCGGGTTAAAAGGAGCTGTGGGATGCTGGATCGAGCAGGTTTACACTTTCCCCTCTCCATTTCTCCAGGGGAAAGCAATTTTTTTAAACTAAAAGAGACAATTTCAGTATTTGTACTCGCTCTCCACCACCGTCTCTCCTAATACCATCTAGGAACATGAGAGCAGCTGGAAAGACACAATGGAGTTTATCATACGACGGAATTTGGGGGTATAATGCAATGGCAATCCGAACGCAATCATGGGGTTTCACATTATTGCGAATGAGTGTATCTCATGCAATTTCGGGCAAAAGGGAAGTCATTCCGAACGCAACCATGGGGTTTCATGTAATTGCGTATAAGAGTATCTCATGCAATTTCGGGCAATGGGGAGGTCATTTTCGGTAAATGGGAAGTCATTCTGAACGCATTCTGAACGCAATCAGATTTCATGTAAATTCACTAAACTAGCAAATTCACGTAATTGTGAATTGGCTCCATTCGCAATTGAGAGAAATTCCTCCCATGTGATAAACTCCAATGCCTGAGATCCTACACTGTGGGAATGTCACATCCAGATGAACAGGAAAATGTTGGCCTTCCAAGTGGGATGGGAAGGGGATCACTTTTAAACTGTAATTGATATTGATGTGTATTGTTCTTATTCTTTCTTTTGATGTTGTAACCCACCTTGATTCCTTGAGAAAAGGCGGGCTATATTATTATTATTATTATTATTATTATTATTATTATTATCATCATCATCATCATCATCATCATTATGTTTCCCACCGAGGGGAAGGTTTTGGTGCCATCCTCGCCCAAACCCACCAAGGCTGGTGCCAGAAAGCTGTGAGGTTCTTAAGGCCTGGCTCCTGGTTCAATCGCGCCACTCAGCATTTTGATGCCAAAGGAAATGTCAGCATTTCACAATGAATCTGGAGGGGAACAGAACAGACAATTTTGATGTTGCAATACAGAAAGAAATGCTTTGGGAAACGGCCAATTCCACATGCCCCAAGTGGAACAAAGTAGCTTGGCAAGGTAATGGGCATAGAATATTTGCAAAAAGTATAGACAGACAGACAGATAGGCAGATTGATCGGGAGGATACCTAGGTGAATAGAAAGGGGAAAAAAGTACCTGGGGGCAGGGGGAGAGAGGCAAAGGAACTTCTAGCCTGTTCAAAGTTGAGTATTTCTGCTTGTAATATATACAGTAGAGTCTCGATTATCCGACATAAACTGGACCGGCTGATAGTCGGATAACCGGAAATGTTGGATAATCCAGAAGCTCCAAGAAAAGCCTTGAAATCATTATAAATTGCAAATGTATTGAAGTTTTATTGCAATAACAGTAAATGTAAATGTAAAGAAATCACTGATCAGCATTGTGATGTACAGTATAAACAGTTCAGTCCTCTGAAAATTTAAAGAAATCACAGAAAATTTAAAGAAATCACAGCAGCCACGATGTTGGCTAATCCGAAATGTTGGATAACCAAAGGTTGGATAATCGAGACTCTACTGTATACATACATACATACATACACACACATATATATATAGACACATACAGCAGATCCTTGTTATCTGCTGAGGTTTGGTTCCAGGATCCCCCGTGGGTAACAAAACCCATGGATGCTCAAGTCCCACTAGATATACTGACATAGTAAAATGTGTCCCTTATATAAAATGACAAAATCAAGATTTGTTTTTTTAAAAAAATTATATATTTTTAAAATATTTTCAAACAGTGGATACTTGAATTCGTGGATAAAAATATCAGTGGATATGGAGGGCTGACTGTAAAATTCACTTTGGACATGTCCAAGAGCTAAGCTCTAAGGGGAATTGTGATAACCATTGGATGTTTCGTTTGTGTAGCATATCCATTGCAGAATGACAATAACATCCCAAATCTACAAAACAGCGATGCCTCTTTATCCAGCCAACCAAAACGCACAAAATGGGTGATGCAAGCTTTTGAAGCTCCCCGGCAAAGGTTGTTTAGTTGTATATCCCTGCATGGCAGGGGATTGGATTAGATGGGCCTTGGGATCCCCTCCAACTCTAGGCTTCTGCGATGCATTCTCCTCTTTACGGAAGGCCATAGGGAACCAAACTCTGTAATACTGCATTAACACTGTTTGTGACCGAGATTGAAAAGTCTTTTTGGTGTGTGTGTGGGGGGGGGGGGGAATACTGCACACAAACGTGTCATTTTGGAGAAAGGAAAGGCTAAAAAAGTAGAGACAGCCTGGAGATGCAACAGCGTGTAGGGTCTAGGGGGCCTTGGAGGGGCAGGCAAGCTCTCTGGTATTAGGATAAATAAATAACTGCTATTATCGTTGATTAATATCCGCCTTTGATCTAGGCTCCTCTCATCTAGGCTTGCTGAAGACCTTTCTGCCCCCTTCTTTCCCCCATCGCCCATCTTCAGCCTGGGCCCTCTTCCTTCTTGATCTTTCCCCGTGGTCAGTCTGGCATCCTTTTGGGCAGTGTTTTTCGCATGCTTCGGGGACCCACTTGGATTCACTTCACACACATTTCGTTCCCAGGTGCAAGAATGGGCATTTGCTTCTTGCCATCTGAAATGAAGAAAGCCGTTGCCCATTTCTGATTATTTTTTGACACTTCTGGACTTTTTTCACGGAAATTTCATTTGCACCGAAAATTCATTCCCCCCTCCCCTCCAGAAAAAGCCTAAAATATTGTCTCTGGGACAAAATATAGTTGTCCCTTGGAACTCGCAGGGGATCTGTTTGGGACCCCGCCGCGAGTTCCAAAACCCGTGCATATTCAAGCCCCATAGGCTTGAATGGGGCACATGCATGCGGGGCACATACCATGGGCATGCACCCCATTGACATTAATGGTGGTCGCCCCTCCGCAGCTTTTCAAGTCCTTGGATCTCAAGTCCACAGACTTGGAGGGGCGACTATATTCTTCTGCAAGCTGTCTTTTGTTCCAAAGCCTCTCACCTTTTAGTATTTTTCCACAAAGAAATCCCCAAATGCAAACCACGTCACCAAGGCTGAGCATTTTCTCAGCGTGTTGTCGGGGTGTGTTGAGATGTCCTCCGTTTCAAAATATAGTTGCTATGAAAGACAAATGACAACAACCGATCATTACCAACGTTCCCCAAGTGTGCTTCATGATTGCTTCCGGAATATATGGTTCAATGGTTGACCGTGTCTAGAACCTGCATGAGGCCTATATGTTAACAAATGAATGTCATGGTCCTCAGCTATTTTGCATTTGGCAAGGCCCAGCCTGAGAGGATTATCGCAGGATGCTAAAAAGTGGATTTTTAATAGAATAACGGCATTTGGGGCTGCTGCTTATCATACAACATCATGTTCATCCTGCTGCTGTCTTGTACTTGATACATTACAGTTCTGCACCACCATGTTCGTGCTCTCTCTAACTTTGCTACATCCAGCAACTCATCCGGGTTGTCTCTGTCGTAATTTGCTAAAATCAGCAAAGCGCTTGGAAACGTGGAGTTTGATCGGTTATTTTTGTCAATCTAATTAAGTCGCTTCCACCAAGAAGGAATCGTTTCAGGGCAGCCAAGCCACATCTGGCGACGTGGGCCAACATTATTACAGCCTTATTGCGGTTTTGCATTGTGGTTCTAAGGCTCGCTTTATTGTTGTCCTTGATGTAGGTGTGTAGCCGCATTCTCAGAGAGCGCGTTTGAATCAAAACGTTTGCTTAAGGAAACGGTGGGCAAAGCTTTTCCCTTTTTTAAAAGCGAACCGTCACCCCCCCCCCCCAAAAAAGAGCTCATTCGTATTTCATCCCAGTGCATTACTGATGCAAGACTCCTTTTGAGCAGCCGTCTTGGTCTACTTCACCCCCACTTTCTCCACTGAGTTACTGCCTTTTTCTCTCTCTCTTGGCTGATGGGTCTTGACTTCTCATGACTCAGAGGAGTCTCCGGAATGGCATCCTCTCCTTCCAGGCTGCTTGTCCCAGTTTGAACTTCCACACTTCCCAGCATGCTATGGGAGAGAAATAGTAAATACCCGTGGGGAGAGTGAGACTGCTCTTCGCGGTTCTGTCGGCACTCCTGGCCATTATATAACCAATGTCTGACTTTTACAGAAGGCGGCTTCACCCCCTAAATGATTCCGAATCTGGCCATCGAAGTATTTTGCTGTTCTGGGTTCTGCTTGATTGTTCACCTCGGTAGCCCTTTGTCGGGAGGGAGAGAACCGCGCAAATAATCAATATGTGGAATGGAGGCAGGATCCTAACCACTATCCTTGCCCTCCATGATCTTCAGTCTTCAGCAGAGAATTTTCAGTCTGGCTTGCAAATTCATCACCGAGCGACTGTCTGGCACCCTGAAAGAGGCAAGGAATTGTGTTGGGTGTATACATACAGGAGTACAAAACCAAAGCCTTGAGCCACGGGCAGCTAAAGCGGTGTCAAACTGTATTAATTCTGCAGCGTAGAGGCAGCCACAGTGAAAAAGAATGGCATACGTGTGTGCTTTTTTTTAAAGGGGAGAAAAAGTCGCTCGACAAAAAGGTTAGGGGACACTATCCCATGCAAAAATATATTTATGTTATGAAGTTCTAGAGATGAAAAAAGAGGGGGGTTCCAAAGAAAGAAAAGCGAGTGGATTAATGTGTTAGATGCCTGCGTTAAAAGGAGATGGCGGGCATTCTGTACTGCAATTATGGATTTGCAACCCAGAGTTATGAATCTTACTACTCCATGTTCGGTAAGACTATGCCTTCTGAGGTCCATCTTAAGAATCAGCTGCTGCTTCAAGCCAAGGAGGTCTATAGTTTTTTGTGGAGCTTTTGGGGCTATGTGGCCATGTTCTGGAAGAGTTCCTTTCTGACGTTTCGCCTGCATCTGTGGCTGGCATCTTCAGAGAAGATGCCAGCCACAGATGCAGGCGAAACGTCAGAAAGGAACTCTTCCAGAACATGGCCACATAGCCCCAAAAGCTCCACAAAAAACTATGGATGCCCACCATGAAAGCCTTCGACTCCACCAAGGAGGTCTGTTCACCTGCTGACTGGGATGCAAAGATGAACAGGTTACCTACAGGACCATCCAGGACTAGCTTGGCGACTGTCAACCCGAGGGCTTTTTCTTCAGCCGCCCCTAGACTGTGGAACGACCTGCCAGAAGAGTTTTGACAACTGAATACGCCGCCTGAATTTAAAACAGCACTGAAGACTAGTCTCCTCTGGCAGGCGCATCGAGATGATTTTCAAACTGTGGATTTTAAAGGATGGATTTTAAATATGGATGGCTTTAATATGTGTAGACTCCTTTTAAATGCGGATTGTTTTAATATGTGCACATCTAATGAGTCCTTTCAAATTGATGTGTGTTTTAACGGATGTCTTTGCACTGATGTTCTTGGGCTGTTAATTGTTGTTGTTCCCTACCTTGATCCATAAGAAATAATAATAATAATACTAATAATAGGTTCAACTATCAATTGGGGTGCAATGTTTCCAGCCCGCTCCCACCAATATAATAATAATAATAATAATAATAATAATAGATTCAACTATCAATTGGGGTGCAATGTTTCCAGCCCGCTCCCACCAATATAATAATAATAATAATAATAATAATAATAATAATTAGGTTCAACTATCAATTGGGGTGCAATGTTTCCAGCCCGCTCCCACCAATATAATAATAATAATAATAATAATAATAAATAATAGGTTCAACTATCAATTGGGGTGCAATGTTTCCAGCCCGCTCCCACCAGTATATGAAGGAACTGCGAATAATAACAACAATAGTAATAATCATTGGGCCATGGCTTCGGGTGGGGAAAGACAACAATTAACAGACAAAGAACGTTGTTGTTGTTGTTGCTAACCAGCCCCCTCTCACCAGCGAGTGGCTTTGTGACAATCAGAAGAAGGACACCTGTCACATATTGGCTTTGTGACAATCAGAAGAAGGACCCCTGTCACCTATTGGTGGGAGGGGGCCAGAAGCATCCCTCTCATTGCACCCCAATTGGTAGCTGAACCAATTTATTTCACCTGATGCAGTCGCTGGCTGTTACGGTGGACTTGGGGAGCTGGGAGAGCATCATTGAGTTCTTCCCGATCGGTCGCCCGCGCACAAAAAGCCAGAGTCCACCCAGCACGGTGTCATTAAATAACCTGCTGAGTTCACCCTACGATCAGATTCCATTCATTAAACATTAGAGAGGTTTAAAAATTCCCGTCCAGTCTGGATGGGCCAAAGGAAGCCTTACTCACTGCTAGATGAGGGATGCGTCCAAGGTCTAGGGCTCCCCGGAGGGATGTCATTTGAGAACGTTGCACTAGGTGGAGCAGCAGCCGCAGCCTGGGTGTGTTGCAGTAAGAATTCCAACCATTAGGTGGCAGCAGGAAAACTGGCCTCAACTTCAAAATAAGGAGGCCATTCTGAATCTAGACTTTAATAATAATAATAATAATAATAATAATAATAATAGATTTTATTTATATTCCGCCTTTCCTAAAGGATCAAGGCGGGTTGCAATAGAGTATATAATAAATACGAACGCATGCATAATTAAAAATCACATATCCCCTTATCCCTTACCTTAAAACTAACAACAACAACAACACTAAAAATACAAATTAAAATCAATTTAAAATAGGCAAGACTGGGGAGAGACATCTGGGCGAACGAAGGGCAATCGACAATCAGTGTAACGGGAAGGTCAGTCCGGAAAGGCCTACCGGAACAGATCCGTCTTAATAGCCTTTTTAAACGCATCAAGAGTGGTAATCTGACGGATCTCATCCGGCCGGCCGTTCCATAATGTAGGAGCGGCAGACGTGAATCCTTGAAGTTGTTTCTTGAAATCCGGATTGCACGATCAAATGTTCGCCCCGATACGCACCCGACGGTTCCCCACCAGCAGCGCTTTCACGTTTGACCCAAATGCAAATTAAATTTGAGCAGAATTAAAAAAGAACTTTGGAGAGAGCAAGATGTCGACGTTTGCCCATGCTGGAGTGGGGAGTCCTCGCCCCACTTCATATGTCAAAAAGACCTGCAAGTGGAGCTTGAGGCATGCTTGGCAAGGCTCAGCCTTCTCCAGGGGACCCCAGGATTGTTTTCCAGCTGGGAACTGGCTCAACACTGGCAGCAGAGCCAGTGTTCGGGGATGATGAGAGCGGTAGTCTCCAAAACATCTGGATGGCCTCGGCTTGGTGGGGGGGGGGGGAAACCGGCTTGGTGGTCTTTGCGATCCCTTCCGACTCCTCCTGCGATTTCGTCTTCGATTCAAACTTCTCTCTCTCTCTCTGTGCCTAGAGAGAAAATATGGCCTGTAACTTGAACAGACCGGTGGGAGCACCCCGGTTCGCCCCCAAGCCTGGCTCTCAATTTCCTGGCTCATAAAAACCCACACTTCCTTTCGACTCTGGTTTCCAGTGGGTCTCACACCGGCAATTCCCCCAACAGTTGCATGACAGAGCTATGAAGCCGGCTCCCCGCCCCTCCTTCTCCGTTTTCCTTTTTTCTTTTTTGAACTGTTGTGTGTGTGTTTGGTTTTTTTACAAAAGGGGGGAAAAAAAGTTCCATATGTCAGAGACACATGGAAAAATGAACAAGAGAACTCCCCCGATGAGGGAGCAAAAAGCCAGCCGGTTTACAGGGTGCCTAGACTGATGGAAGGGCAACATTCACATTTTAAGACTGACCCTCTTGCCAATTGCGAGAGCTTGCGTTTGGCTTTTTCTCTCTCTCTCCCCCTTTTCTTTTAAAGCTGGAAAACAGGCCAAGAGGCAGTTGTTAATAGACTAATGATTTGCTGGCCTTCTGAATACAAGGGCAGACATAACGCAGTGACTACTCCTCAATGTGCAGCCTGTTCTGTTATATATATATATATTTTAAAAAAAATCCAGACAATAAAATATAGTCAATGATCAGCCCTTGCAGAGTGGTTGTCCTCCCAGGCACGGGATTTTACAAGACTGTAACCAGCCCGCAGAGAAGACTGTAGCGCTAACAGACTGATTCGCTACTTGGCTGCACCCGTGGCTTTTAAAAGATGGCTGGGGGTTTCACAATTGGGCTGTATTCTCCACGTTACAACGTGTGATCTGAGCTGAACAACCAGAGGTTAGAATCGAGGTGGAGCCCCCTAAAGAAGGACGGCGGGGGAATTGTGAAGTCGGGACACAGCTTGGAAGGAATGCGTTGTTGTTGTTGGCCACATTGCGCGGAGAGCACGCCGGCTGGGAAGTCATAATAATATAACGGCAATAATAATTTCTTACCCGCCTCTCCCTATGGATCGAGGCGGGGAACAACAGCAGTTAACAGACATACCACATCAATTAAATCCTGGTAATCGTCTGATAAATAACAAAAAATAACAGCCAGGATCTTCGATAAGGCTGCTTCATTAAGTACACTCAACATTGGCTGCATCTGCACTGCAGAAATAAGGCAGTTTGACACCACTTTAATTGAAATGGCTCAGTGCCATGGCATTTGGAGATTTGCCACTTGTCGTGGCACCAGAGCACTACGGCTAAATATCTCACAAAACGACAAGTCCCAGAATTCCACAGCATCGAGCCATGGCAGTTAAAGCAGTGTCCAATTGCATTATTTCTGCAATAAAAATGCAACGTTTGTATACTTAACTAAGCGGTGGTACATTGTGCCGGCCTGTACATGCGGTAAGGGCTGAGCGTCCACACGCTTAAAGCACTGACTGCGCTGCCCGGGTGGCATCTTGGCGTGCCCGTCTACACGGCGCGTGCCATGATGACGCTCGTAGTGCCCAGCGCCTAATCGGCACTGCGCAAAAGGGCATCATTATGGCATGCGAGCCTCCTGGGGCAAAAACAGGCAGCATTGAGCTGCCCATCTGTAGAGGCCCCAAGTAGCTACGTTAAGTATACTAACCTAGTTGGGAGCATCTGCCGGCCCAGCCCTTCCCAATCCTGACTTACTGGCCAGGGATGCTGCAAGCGATGGGGGTTTGTTTTTCTGTCATTTAGCATCATACTGTCATTTCCACCATCTCCTTCCAATGTTCTCCAGTGCGACAATCAGAACCAGGATCTCTATCACAATTCCAACTTGCATTGGAGATTTTTGACAACAGGGGCCTACACTATCAGTATGCTGCACTCCGATCGACAGCAGAACAGACGTCTGTTGCTCACAGCAGCTACTGCACGGTACTACGTGGAATGGGAGACTTTTGCTCTCATAGAAATAGGGTCCCGATCGTGAATTTGTAGGGACTGTGAATATGAACTCTTGTTCTGCACCTGGAACTGTGAGAGTGGATTCCAGCCAACTTTGCCAAGCTCTGTTCACTTGCCTTTCATTCCTTTTCGCAATACGTTACAACTCAGTCATATCACAGAAAACTGAAACACCAAGGCCTCTTTCCTATCCGACAGCAGAATCTGTTTCATGGACATTATGCTTGGATTGAGAGCCAGTGTGGCATAGCGGTGTGCGTGTTAAGACTACAGCTACAACAGTTGTAGTCTTGGTTTGCGTGTTAAGCGGTTTGCGTGTTAAGACTACAACAGGCTACAACTCTGGAGTAGCTGGGATGTCGTTCTTTGCTCATTTCTTCCTCCAAGGAAGCGACAAGGAATTTGACTGAGCCATTATGTCTGTGAAAAACTCTACAAAGGCTGCTGTTTTTAAAGACTATTCACTCTTTGGGATTTATTCCTTGCCGAATTGGCATGTGTCACAGTCAAACACTCAAACCACTATGTAGTCGCAGTCGCGGTCGAACACACAAATAGTGTCATGGAAAGGGGGCATAGGACGTTATCACACGGGAGGAATTTCTCTCAATTTCGAATGAAAGGAAAGTGAGGCCAGTTCGGAAATGAATGCAATTTTGTGAATTTGCTAGTTCACCGAATTTACCTGACTTTGTATTGACACTGCATTGCATTCGGAATGACTTCCCATTGCCCAGAATTGCATGTCATAGTCTCTCACGCAATAACGTGAAACCACACGATTGCATTCGGGTTGACTTCCCATTGCCCGAAAATGTGTGTAATAGTCTCTCACGCAATAACGTGAAATAGTTTTTTGTAGGGCTTTCGGGCTATGTGGCCATGGTCTAGAAGAGTTCCTTTCTGACGTTTCGCCAGCATCTGTGGCTGGCATCTTCAGAGAAAGATCTTTCTCTTTCCGATCTTTCTCTGAAGATGCCAGCCACAGATGCTGGCGAAACGTCAGAAAGGAACTCTTCTAGAACATGGCCACATAGCCCGAAAAACCAACAAAAAACTATGGATGCCGGCCAAGAAAGCCTTCGACTCCACAATAACGTGAAACCCCATGATTGTGTTTGGATTGCCATTGGATTGTACTTCCAATTTCCATCGTCTGAGAACACCCATAGATATTTGGGGAAGCTCAAAGGCTTGGATTTGACCCCAGGACTAAAATCCCCCATCCCTCCTGGAAACTAAGCTCTTCAAAGTGTCTTCTGCTACTGTCAAGACTTTTTTCAGAGACTACCTCTGCTTTTCAGCGGGTTTTCATCCTCTGCTCCATCCTCCTGAGTGACAGGGGATTGTTTCCTGGCGGATGCTGTATTGACTTTCTGCCTATGAAAGAAGGCCATGGGTGTCCTTCAGAGAGCAATGTTTGGGCCCGAGGGAAGCCTGTCAGATCGGCTGGCACCCTCGCCCTTCCTTCGTGGCTGTGACATGACGTCTAGGGTCCAGCTTCCAAAGTCCTCCAAGAAAACAGAAACAAGTGGGGACCAGAGAATGGCAGGGATGGAGCTGATGTGTAGACATTTGGAAAGTGGACCAGAAGAAAGAGATCATAGGCAACGGAATAAGGAAAGAAATAGCAGTCTCCAGCTGAGCAGAGTTCCTTTTGTGGGGGCTACAGCTCCCATGGGTCGGACTGGGTTGGTCGGGGGATTCTGGGAGCTGAGGTCCCCACAAAAGGAACTGTGCTTTTGGGGGGGGGGGGTGGCCGAGGAATATCAGAGTGTGGCCAAGATGGCTATGAAAGCTCATGCTACTAACTTAAGCAGAGGCTGGATGGCCATCTGTCGGGGATGCTTTGACTGGGAGTTCCTGCATGGCAGGGGGTTGGACTGGATGGCCCTTGTGTTCTCTTCCAACTCTATGATTCTATGATTCTATGATTCTAACTTCTTTCTTTCCGTTAGTCTCAAAGGTGCGACAAGATCTCACTATTAATACGAGGAAAGGCTGCAGCGGTTTGTTTTTGCTTGCACCTTCTGGGAAGAATTCTGTCCTCTCCTCTCTTCCCTGTTGAGCTACTTTGCACTTTCAGCTCAGTTTGTCGCAGCTGAAGTAAGCTGAGGACAAAAGAGGGAGAAAGCCGCAGGAGGAGAAAGAAACTGGGGCATTTTAAAAACAGCTGAAAAAGTGGGATGGCAGAGGAGTCATTGGGACCAACCCTGCCAAAGCAGGACAGTTGAAGAGTATGGCATTGTGGGATGAATGACGCCTTTTATTTGCAAAGAAAGAAAGAAAAAATCCATCAATCGCCTGTGAGTTTGCAAGGTTATGCAAGTATGAGTTGCCCCGAGTGAGGTGTTCTCGGTTGGCACAGCAATGGGCAGTTTTGCTCATGATGATAAGAAGACGCTCTCTTTTTTTCAGGGACGGAAGTGTCCGGAATTCATCATCTGTGCGGGTTGTTAACATGGCAAGGTGGTGCTTTGACAACTTGAATAAAAATCAATGTGGCTTATTCCTGCAGTTGGCAGGTGGGGGAAACGAGCACTCTCTCAATCTCTCTTATACAAAATTTTTCAACAAACTTTTTTTTTCATTTCAATTTTTTTTTAATTTCAAATAAAATTCCAAAATTTTTAGTTTTTTTGTGGGTTTTTCGGGCTCTGCGGCCATGTTGTAGAAGAGTTTATTCCTGACGTTTCACCAGCATCTGTGGCTGGCATCTTCAGAGAATGCTGGCATGGAAGAGATTGGGGTATATATACTGTTCCACTCTCTTCCATGCCAGCATTCTCTGAAGATGCCAGCCACAGATGCTGGTCAAACACCAGGAATAAACTCTTCTAGAACATGGCTACATAGCCCAAAAAACCCACACACAGTGACACAAAAAAACTATGGATGTTGGCCATGAAAGCCTTCGACTTCACACCAAAAAACTTTGTGGCCCTCAGATCCCCTCTAGGAGGCATGAGGGGCATTTTTTCCATGTTTAGCACCCCAAGCTAATATAGGCCTTGGAAAATCCTTTTTTAGAAAAACAGGAGCTTTTAAATGCTCACTTCCCGTGGTTTGAAAAAGGCATTCCCTGGGCTACAAATGGTCCAAGAAGGTCCAAAAAACATGTCAAAAATCCTCCATTCCACCCCGAGGGTGTTTGGAGAAAGCAAAATGAAACATCTTTTGCAAAGATGGGTGCAGTCGAGGGGTACAGCCCTCCAAGGTTTCATAAGGAACCAACGCAGCCCCCTAATCTTCCATGGATGCCCAGACCTACTTTAATGGTTAGGTAGAAACAGGAAATTCAGCAAATGTTGTTTGCATGACGAAATTCTCTCTTCTACACGTCCCACTAAGGGATAGAGTCCTGTCCTTTATTTCCCTTGCCAAACCTACCTAACGGACAAAAATCAAGGCAATTTTTAGTTATAGAGACAAAGCTGTTGGGAGCCGGGTTTTTTTGTACACCATTTCAGCAACCTGGAACGACACGGGAGCAGGGGTTTAGCACAAAGTTGGCAAACCCCACTGTGTCCACCGGGTTCTTGAGCCTGGGATGTGCAGCTTTCTCCCGACAACGCCGTTTGCAGGCTTTGCATTTTGTCGAGCGAATCGAAAGGTTAATTCTGCCCGGGCTCCGTCACCATTTTTCTGGTTGGGCGGGCAGAATCCTTCAAATGGCACTTTGCATGTCAGGAAAGGAGGGGGAGAAAAAGAAATGAAAGCTTTTACATCCAAAAATAACCCTGGAACAAAGTAGAATGGGATAGCAGGTCAGGAGAAGAGTTGAAGGAAAGAGAAACTACTTCACCTGGGGGTTAAGCCTCTAGTTCGGTGTCTCCCAGTACCTGGAGATCACCTTTCGTAAACTGATCGACGAAGCTATAGCAAATGATACACCACAGAAAACTGAAGCACAAAGAGCAGAGGTTTGCATTGGGCCACCTCTTCTTCCCTGTCATGGCATCGCTGGGGTGGCATCACCCGGTGTGGTAACTCATGGTGTCACCTCCTGCCATTGGCCTTCTCCCATGCCACGCCATACAGAATCCTTAGTAATATTTTTTGTGCTCATAGATCATATTTCTTGTATATCACTGAATGGGAATATTTGTGACGTAAAAAACTAGCAAAATTAAAATGATACCTTTCAATTGCAATATCATAATCACAGCCCAAATGTGAATAGATTTATGTGATCACCCTAGTTCTGCCCAAAGGCAGACATTTGAGGAGCAGTGGTCTCACCCCCCACTTTAGGGTAGCACCTGGTGTGGTCCGCACCCCTGGCACCCCTCCTAGTGATGCTACTGTTCCCTGTCCATCCTTTAACTTATTTAATGGATATGTTGTTGTTGTTGTTGTGTGCCTTCGTTTCCGACTTATGGCGACCCTAAAGCGAACCTATCATGGGGTTTTCTTGAGACGTGTCTTCAGAAGGGGTTTGCCATTGCCATCTTCTGAGGCTGAGAGTGTGTGACTTGCCCAAGGTCACCCAGTGGGTTTTTGTGGCTGAGCAGGTTTTGAGCCCTGATCTCCAGAGTTGTAGTCCATCGCTCAAACTACTATGCTGGACTATTATGGGGATTGTTTTACGGGCAGTAATGTCATTCAAAATAATCCCCAGCTACTTCTGTCTATTTATTTGCCCAAATGTGTACATGCATCCCGCCAGTCTCCCTCCACCTGGGGATGTAAAATGGCACAATCAAGATTTGCTTTTTGGATATATATATATATATATATATATATAAAATCCGTGGATGCAGAATGCTTTTAGTTGTTTTTTAGTGTAATGATACTTTAACTTTTGTGTGATGTTTATTTTCATCTGTAAATAGTTCGTATGCTGCCTTGAGTTCCAGAACTGGGGGAAAGCTAGTTTATAAATAAATAAAATAGTAATGCTGCTTAGCTATTTGGGGTAGATCGGTGGAGGGGGAAAAACTTTGCCGATTCACGGAGAAAAAGGTCAGAGTGGATTTATGAATGAACTCATCTGAAACTGAAATGGACTGGAAACACATTGAAAGAGTCCTTTCCACTGCCGAGACCTTACATTGCAGGTGAGGAACGTAAAGCTCTGCGTGTAAAGTTATGCACTGATTGTGCTTCCTAACCTTTGTGTTGAACTGGCAACTTTGCACAAGTGAACATGCATCCAAATATGCAGCTGAATGCAAAACAAGATGTTTGTATGCCTCCATGCACGATGCAGAATGCACATCTTTATACAAAACGGTGCTGCGTGCACAATTCTGCTTCCACAACCCAGAATGGGTTCCTGTTACTACAGGAAAATTCATGCATGCATGAGACAGCGACAGGATTCCAGTCTACAGCCAAGATCGTACAATAGGATCATGGAAGCATAGAGTTGGAAGCGGCCACAAGAGCTATCCAGTCCAACTTTCTTCCAGGAAAAGATTCTGCATTACCCCTGTAGTGAATACCAACCTACTAAATTCCAACCTACTAAAATGGATACGGATCAATGGTCCATGTACATGGACTGACAATTCATAGTGGAATTGCAATTTGCAATGCGCAAGGTCAATGCATAAGGGCAATGCACCTTCATACACTATGCTGTGTACAGTACTTTAAAGTACTACCACATGCGTAATGGTCCCGCATGTGCAACTCCTCTTACACTGCTCTCGGTTGGATATGACCACTGTGCCGTGTCCGAAATAAGTTATTCCACGTACATAGTGGAGTATGTCACCAACAGGAAGCTAACCTATGTTTGAGACCCTAAGAGGAGACCCATTGAATTAATTGTTGAAAGGTGAGTTAACACATAGTAAATCCCATTGACTCCATAGATCTACTCTAGTCAGCACTAAGAACAGGAGTTATGCTAATGCATTTATGCTATAAATACCTAGGATGTGGAAATGTTCCCTTTAAGACTAAAGCACCCTGACCAGCATGTCACCTGGGGATTCTGGGAGTTGTAGCCCTACAAAAGTAACATTTCCGCAGCACACCGTGACATGAGAATTGCATTCAGGGAGATGACCTCTGTGCCTTTGCACCTGTGTCCCCTTGTTGCATGACCGTTCCCTTCCGGTGGCTGCCAAAACGGCTTCTCCTGTCCTCGTGGGAGAAAGAAAGGTCGCCGCGTTGACAGAGTCATTCCCTGCAGGGACAGCCAGGGATTCCTCTGCCTCCTCCCTGAGCTGGGGTTGAGCTCTCCTTGCAACCTTCATGCTCCAGGTCAGTCGGCGGAGCAGGCTGCGTGTCAAAAGCAGCTTGGCGGTGGTGTGCGTCTTGCTCCCCTGGTGTGTCCAAGGTCAGAGTCTGCCTGTCTTTCTGCCATGCCTCGGAGCCACCAAACAAGCTGGCGTGTGTGCTGACAGGTGCTGCCAATGCCTGCTCTCTTCCCGTCACTCTTCTTGCTATGTGGCATGTGTAAGCTGTCAGGTGGGCACTTCCCTCAACCTTGCCATACTTGACCTGTTGTCGCCTTGCGTCCGCCCTCATTGCTTCCCTGAAACCCCGACCTTCAACGGAACTCAGACATTTTCCTTTCGGGACTAAAGGCCCCAGAATCATTTAGAGGAGACTGGGAGAGATCACCTAGAAAAGAAGCGTTTACGCCCTTCAACATTTCACAGGCAAGAAACGGGACACACATGTGGCCAGGCAATACCAGAATGTGGTCCAGATGGCAAAAGTTATTGAGGAAGAGCAGACAAACTAGGAGAGGCTGCAGCAGTTTGCTTTTGCTCGGACCGAAAAGGAATGTCAAGATGTCATTCCCTCCTCTTCTCTCTTCCTGCGCTGAATAAACTCAGTAAAAACTACTTTTGCACTTGGAACTCAGTTTGCAGCAACTGAAGTAAGCTGAGGCAAAAGGGGGAGAAAGTGGAATGTTTTAAAAGTAGCTGAAAAAGTGGGATGGCAGAGGATTAATCGGGAATGTCTCTGCCAAACTGGGACAGTTGGAGCGTATAAAGTTTTCTAGCCCCTGTATCTCCATACGTGCCACCCACCAAGTGGCCTCATGCCGCATTTTTCTTATCAGGTATTTATTCCAACAGCCCTCATAGCTGGGCTGAAATGAGGCTCCAAAAATACCAACGTTTCCGTTGATCCATAACAACAGGCTCAGCACTATCACTAGTGCCAAGCAAAGTATACTCATTGGATCAATGGGAGTTAGATAAGTAATGCTTCGTCAAGCTCCCATTGATCCTATGGAACTATTGTAGTTGAGACAAGCAATGAGTTTCAAGCATTCCTCTCGACCAGGAAGCAGGCTCTTTTTGTAAAGCTAATGTATCTTGTTGTTGCATTAACCTCCCACACAAAGAAAAGTGCTGCTCAACATTTTACAACCAAGAATTTTACCATATATAAACAGAGAAATGTCAGGTGTCCAAGCTGGGTTCAGATAAGGAAGAGGCACCAAGGATAATGTTGCAAACATAGGTTGGATAATGGAGTGAACCAAAAGAACTGCAGTGGCTGCCTGCCTTGGGGTGACAACATGAGTTACCGCACTGGGTATTTCCATGTGCTTTTGCATATTTTGGGGGCTTTGTGTATGATTTGGGGGCAAATATTGCCCCCCAAAAATCATGCCGAATTTTTAAAAATTCAGAGGGTTTGGGGGCTTTGCAGGACTGTTGGGGAACCTACATAGGCCACAATTTTGGATCACACATGAGCTGCATTCCACCCAATGCCCACCCCTGTGCCAAGGACTGACAACAGAAGAAGTATCTCCCTTATTTGGGAATTCCCTGGAGGCATTCCGGATGGCCTTTGTTGGAGGTAGCATACTGGGATCCACAACCCATTGATCTCATCCTGCAAGGCTTTTCCACTATGGTCCCTACATTGTTTAGAGGTCTGCTATAAGAAATTACTGCTAGAACACCATGGCTGTCTGTTTTTAAAAGCTGTGACACGTCCATTAAACTTCCATACCACCCAACTGGTGAACGCCTTTGGGGTGCTTTACAATCATAAAAATCTTAAAAAGTCAGTAAAATAACAAGAAATAACAACAACAAATATGCCGTGGAGGATATTGTGAATTATGTTTTTCTGTGTTTCCTTTTATAAGGACCTAGGGCCTGAAGCTTTATTTGGTTAAAAAGAAACTGGTTAACTCCTTGCTGTTAGTTGGGAGCAAACTGCAACGCATCGCCAATGTTGGCGATGTATAGATTTCTAAGCCAAGTTGTGCTTGCTGGCCTTGCCAGTCTCAAGAAATAAGAAATGGACAGAGGCATTTGAACCAAACCAATTAATTCTCCGTCCGAAAAGAATGTTTGCCATTTTATAATAACTAAGCATTGCTTATGACACTACAATGGCTGGCATTCTGCATGGGACTTTGTAAGTAGTTGTGCAATGTCTATTTTCACCTAGGAGCTACGGTCAGGCTACAACAGATGGCCATCCATTGTGCAACAGTGGCATGCCTGATGGGCTGTGGACCAATGCGCAATGAGCACTGAGGCACATCAAGGTTCTCTGGATGTACCTCGATGTGCCCAATGTACATTGGACCATTCCTGCCAGCGTACATCTTTGCAACCCACTAACAGAGTGTTGTGACATTTCTGCAACGTGGTGGCAGATTCCTTCAGTTACAAGACATGGAGCGTATAACGTTCGATCTCCGCTAACGTTGCGACGAGTCGTCGCGTCACCATTTCAAAGTGACGACGACAACGCTTCGTGGCCCCAAAGGTTACATACATGTGGCCGGTAACTCGGTTCCTTGTATCGCATTATTCTGAAAAATACGGCAGGCCTAGCAGAAGAGGAAAGAAGGGGGCTTTGTGTGGGGAGGGGGGTAGCAACAAATGGGCCGGTTGTTTGGAAGAAAGGAGAGAAAGGCCAAATGCTGGATCCCTTTCCACTTCCAGTAGCTGTGGAAGAAGCAGGTCCAAAAGCCAAGGGTTGGCAACGGCGGAGGGTGGGGGGGATTGACTTGGCCTGTATGGGCCACCCGCCTTAGTCCCCCCCATACCCCATTAACAGAGAGCTCAGCTGTCAGAGGGTTCCCACCTTTGATCACGGCGCAGCATTCCTGCTGGGTGGACTCTCCCAGATGTGGGGCTGATCAAAGGCAGCTGTTGCCCGGACCCTCCCCAGAGTCCATTTAGACACAAGCAGGGAAGGAAACCAGGAGCAGGGAAGGAAGATGGATGGCAAAGAGAGGGGACAATGGAAACGATCAGCAGCAAGCATCACCTTCCAGACCTCTCTGGAACAGAAACGTGCACACATGCGCCCTCCCATGTGCAGGCAGACAGGCCGGCGTTCTCCTTCAGTGGCCTCACAATGGAACACACACAGATCTCTTCCTATTTATCCTCACAACAGCCCTGTGGAGTAGATCAAGCTAAGACAGAGCGAGGCAGGCTCAAGATCCATGGCTGAGTAGGGACTGGAACCTCCCAAGTCCCAGGCCAACATTCAAACTTCGATGCCCCTCGGGCCTTGAGCGGTATGAGGAAGGGACTCGACACATGCTCAGAATACAGTACAACACTATAGTGACCACAGGAGAAAGGGAGCATCTACAGGATCCACACCAGCCGTACGTACACAAGATGCTCCCTGCTCAACTTGGGAGGCACCTCATAGGACCTTATCAGACGTTGGAAATTGGAAATATAATCCAATGGCAATCCAAACACAATCATGGGGTTTCACGTTATTGTGAATTAAAGTATCTCACGCAATTTCGGGCAAAAGGGAAGTCATTCCGAACGCAATCATGGGTTTTACCTTATTGCGAATTAAAGTATCTCACACAATTTCAGGCAATCGGGGGTCATTTTCGTGCAATAGGAAGTCATTCTGAACGCATTCCGAACGCAATTGGAATTCCCGTAAATTTGCTAAACTAGCGAATTCACGTGAATTTGAATTGGCTCCATTTGCAATAAAGAGAAATTCTTCCCATCTGAAACGGTCCCTAGAAACAATGCTCCCCCCCCCTTCCGAAAAGGATGCATTTGCATCCCCTGTGAATTATTGACTTGGCCCAATGGATTGGCAAATCTTAAGGCAGTAGCTGTACTTACTAGTTGAGTTCAGAAAGAAAAAGTCAGTTGGAGAGGAGTTGCAGTTGACATGGCTAAGGTGTAGGTCCTTTAAACCTTGAATAGGTAGCAAGATTTTCTCTTTTGTATTTAGGAGGGAACAAAAAGGTATATCCTTTTTACCAGAATTCCAATAGTGCATTGGAATCTATTTTGTTACATTCTCTGAAGACGCCAGCCACAGATGCTGGTGAAACGTCAGGAATAAACTCTTCTAGAACATGGCCACAGAGCCCAAAAAACCCACACAAAACCTATTTTTATTTTTAACTTTTTACCTACTTAACATTGAATCCAAATGTCGCAATGCAACTGAGCCACAGGGGCGGAAGAGGCTTGCGATCAAGTCCTGCCCTGGCACCTCGTGGCACATGGAACTTTTGGGACCGCGTTGAAGCTTCAAATTGAGTATCGCATGTATTGCATTGTTGCTAAACTCTTTTGGGACTTTGGAGATGCCGCCGTGTTAGTCTGTAAAATCGGAACACAGAGAGATCTTGTAGCGCCTTTGAGACTCCCTGAAAGAATGAAGTTGGCAGCATGAGCTTACGGAGACTTTGGCCTACTTCCTCAGAAGCTTTTGGTGGAGCGGAAAGCCAGGGACAGACCCATCTATGCCCTTGGCGTGTGAGAAGGTCAATTCAAATTCCCGTTCAACATTCCAAAATCTCTCGGGACTGAAATTGCGCTTGCAATGACAGTGGGCCTCGGGAAAGCCATAAAGTGGCACACGTGCGTCGGATCTGTGTTCCTTACGGTTCCATTTTTAAAATATTCGATAAGCACAAGTTCTTGGCGGCGGTTCGCAGCAGGAATTTCTGAACAGCCAACACTTGACTCTGGCTAAGCTAGATGGACTCGTTCCAGCTGTCTCCTGATAGTGACTGGCACATGCCCCCCCCCTCTCCTGCCTGTCTTTCCATCCTCCCTTTCCACTACCCCCCTTTCACGGCTGCGGGCCAAACGGCAGGAGGCAACTTTAGAAAGCATCTGTCCTACCCACCCCCACGGTTGCTCTGCCACCCAAGGCGTTTCCCCCTCCTGGAGGTATCGGACGTAGCAAGGCCCCCCCCTTCCTACTATCTATTCTTCCACCATCCCTGGCATCAAGACCCCACTCTTCTTGCTTGGGCTTTGGAGACTTCAGTTGCAAGGCCGCAGGCAGCCCCATCGTATTGTTTTGCAGCAAGGTGACCCCTGCTCCTTTGCGCTGTGCCATTCCATGTCCAGTTCCTCGGATGAGCCGGGCTCCTAATTCTTTGTGACAGGTTGACTTCAGCGTCCCCAAAGACCCTGGCGTGAGACACCGTGGCATGCACCCTGTGTTGCTCCTCTTCAGTTCGTCCCATTATTGGACCCAATGCCTGCTTTTGGGGTCGAAAGCCGCCACGATTGCATCTTCTAGAGGGGCAGGATATAAATAAATTTATTATTATTATTATTATTATTATTAAAGCGGGGGGGTGGAAACCAAGAGAAGGGGGATATATAGTCTGTCTAACATAAGTTTCCGGATTTGGGATGTGTAATAAGAGTGGGAGATAGTGTGGTGTCGTGCTTTGAGTGTGGTGTAAGACTCCAGGAGATCAATATTGAAATCCTGATGCAGTTATAGGAAACACAGCGATCTTGGGGCAAGTCGCACACTCTCAGCTTCGGAGGGAGGCGACGGCAAACCCCTCCCCGAGGAAATTTTGCCAAGAAAAACCTGCCAAATGTTCGCCTTAAGGTGGTCATAAGGCAGAAAGTACTTGAAAGCACACAACGACCACAAGAAGACGGTATCCCTTTTTATGAAACCAAGGCCCCCCCCCCGGCCGTACTCTACTGGGTGACCTTGGGAAAGTCATACTTTCTCTGCCTCAAAGGCAGGCAACGGCAAAACCTCCTCTGAAGACATCTTGCCTAGAAGTTGGAGTCAACCCAAACACACATCAGAAGACCAAGGGCCAATGTGATGCTGTGGTTTGCATGTTGGGTGAGGAGTCCAGGAGAGTCCAGGGTTGGCATCCCTGCCCAGCCATAGAAACCAGCTGGGTGACCTTGGGCAAGTCACACCCTCTCAGCCTCCCAGGAAGGCCATCCACGGCGAACCTCCTCCGAAAAGCAGCCCGGCACGACATGGCCAGAGCCGTTTGATACTACTCCTTCCACGGCTCCATCCTCTGGAGTCCTGGGATTTGTAGTTTGGGGAGGTACTTAGAGGTCTCCGCTCGGAAGCTCAGCTATAGTTTCTAGAGAACAGACCAGAGTCTCTAAGCAAAGAATTTACATTGACGCGAGCGTGTTCAGCTTTCATTTGGTGACGGCTGACATTTTTCGAAGGGTGGGGTCCCATCTCCAAGAGAGTTCTTTCTGTATAAGCAAATGTTCCAAAATCCCAAATAAATAAATGAATAAAAATCCCAAATCGCATAAGGGAAATTCAACCTGTCTTGAGCTGTGGTTTCGGAAGGGCTTGGCAGGCTTTCCGTGATAAAACCTGCAAGCTCAAGGCCCCCCCTGTTGACTACCAATGGCATTGCTCAACAATAATCCTCGGGGTTATTCACACTGTGCAAATAATCCAGGATGAATCTGGGTTAAATTTCTGTTGTTCACACACATCCCGACCCACAACCAGTTGGCTGCCAAAAAGCAAAGCTGGATTTTGTCCTTTTATATAAGGGACACCATTTGACTATGCCATTGTATATAATGGGACTTGAGCATCCATGGATTTTGGTATGGGGGGGGGGGGATCGTGGAACCAAACCCTAGCAGACCCCAAGGGTCCACATTATTATTATTATTATTAATAATAATAATAATAATAATAGCCCATTGTATTTAAGGGGACTTGAGCATCCATGGATTTTGGTATCCATGGGGGATCCTGGAACCAAACCCCAGCAGATACCAAGGCCTCACTGTAATAATAATAGTATTATTAACAACAACAATAATAATAATTGCCCATGGGGGGCTTCCTGGAACCAAACCCCAGCCGATACCAAGGGCCCACAATAATAATAATGTTGTTAATAATAATAATAATAATAATAGCTCATTGTATATAATGGGACTTGAGCATCCACAGATTTTGGTATCCATGGGGGATCCTGGAACCAAACCCCAGCAGATACTAAGGGCCCACAGTAATAATAATAATAATGTTAATAATGATAATAATAATACGTGATAATAATAGCCCATTGTATTTAATGGGACTGGAAGAGCCATAGATTTTGGTATCCATGCAGGGTCCTGGAACCAAACCCCAGCAGATACCAAAGGCCCCCAATAATAATACTAATAATAGGATTAATAGGATTAATGATAATAATAATTATAGCCCATTGTATTTAATGGGACTTGAGCCTCCACGGATTTTGGTGTCCATAGGGGGTCCTGGAACCAAACCCCAACAGATACCCAGGATCCCCAATAATAATAATAATAATAATAATAATATGGTTAATAATAATAATAGCCCATTGTATTGAATGGGACTTGAGACTCCATGGATTTTGGTGTCCATAGGGGGTCCTGGAACCCAACCCCAGCAGATACCAAGGGCCCACTGCATAGGGCTCCGTCTCCTCCCTATCCCATCCTCCTAACAACCCTGCGAGGTAGACCAAGCAGAGAGAGAGAGAGAGAGAGAGAGAATGTCCCTTCGCTTGAGAACCGGAAGTGCCGTCGAGGCTGGTTTAGTGGTTGTGCCTTTCCTCTATCCCCCTGCCAGAAATCTCCTTTGAGCGCAGCGAGGACTGGACACAGCTTTATCCCCAACGCGCATGCGCAAGGGCCATGGGACAGCGGGGGGGCGGGGCTTCCGTCTCGTCACGTGACCCGCTGGCGCGTTCAAAATGGCGGCGCCCAGGAAGCGGCGCGTTGGTCGCCTCTGGTAGTTTTTTTGGGGTTTGGAAGCGCCTCCCTCGCGACATGTCGCGACTTATCGTCAAGAACCTGCCGAACGGGGTCAGTGGAGTCGGGGAAGGGCTGGTGGGTTGTTTCTGGGGAGGCTGTCAGAGAAAAAAAAAATTATTGCATTTATTTGGGAGGGGGGGTGTACTCTCTGTTTCTGCCTGGCCTACCTCGCAGGGTTGTTGTGTGAGGCTGAAAAAAAAAGGGAGGCGAGGCCTAGCCCCCCCCCCCCGAGTGGCCATGGTTGCTGGGGAGCTGGGGGATTCTGGGAGCTGCAGTCCCCCAGGGGCTTCTTTTTATTTGAAAAAGCTGGGAAAGGTCCAGGAAAACAAGGCCAAAGGCTTGGTTTTGGAGGAGAGGGAGAAGAAAGGGGCCCGAAAGGTTTTGGGTGGGAGTCCGATGTATGCTCCGGAATCGAAATGTTCGGATCGGAATTCAAAGGAGTTTATCACACTAGAGGGCAAACAGGATTTAAACAGGAATTAAACAGGAAATGCCCTATGTTAAACATAAGGCATGTTAAATGCCCTATGTTAAACATAAAGCATTTCCTGTTTAATTCCTGTTTAAATCCTGTTTGCCCTCTAGTGTGATAAACCTCATTGTGACCTGAATAGACTAGAAAGCTGGGCCAAAGCTAACAAAATGAAATTCAATATAGAGAAATGTAAGGTCCTGCCCTTAGGGCGGAAAAATGAAATGCACAGATATAGGATGGGGGATATCTGGCTGAATGAAACTACGTGTGAAAGGGATCTAGGAGTCCAAGTAGACCATAAGCTGAACATGAGTCAACAGTGCGATGCAGCAGCTAAAAAGGCCAATGCGATTCTAGGCTGCATCAATAGAAGTATAGTATCTAGATCAAGGGAAGTCATAGTGCCACTCTATTCTGCTTTGGTCAGGCCCCACCTGGAATACTATGTCCAGTTCTGGGCACCACAAGTCAAAAAGGATGTGGAGAAACTGGAGCAGGTCCAAAGGAGGGCAACTAAGATGGTGAAGGGTCTGGAAACCATGCCCTATGAGGAACGCCTTAGGGAACTGGGGATGTTCAGCCTGGAGAAGAGAAGGTTAAGAGGTGATATGATAGCCTTGTTTAAATATTTGAAGGGATGTCATATTGAGGAGGGAGCAAGCTTGTTTTCTGCTGCTGCAGAGACTAGAACGCGGAACAATGGATGCAAACTGCAGGAAAAGAGATTCCACCTCAACATTAGGAGGAACTTCCTGACAGGAAGGGCTCTTCAACAGTGGAACACACTCCTTCCTCGGAGGGTGGTGGAGTCTCCTTCCTTGGAGGTTTTTAAGCAGAGGCTGGATGGCCATCTGTCAGGGATGCTTTGATTGGGAGTTCCTGCATGGCAAGGGGTTGGACTGGATGGCCCTTGGGGTCTTTTCCAACTCTATGATCCTATGATTCTCACAGGGTTGTTGTGTGGCTGAAAGAGGGAGGCGAGGCATAGGCTCCACTTATGGCCATGCCTGCCAGGGAGTGGGAAGTTGGGGTTGGGGATTTGGGGAGCTGCAGTCCCAAAAAGGGGTTTGTTTCCCTTTGAAAAAGCAGGGAGAGGTTCCCATTGGAGACCTGAAATAGATTGGTTACAATTGAGATTTTTACTATGCTCAGGAGTTTAAGAAAATCATTGTGCTGCAATGCATTGAGAGCATAGGATTGTTGTTTTAGGTCCTGTCAAATTCTCTGTTTTGGAAGGCAAACAATTTGGACGCAGCTCCTAACTTAAGATTTGAACCCAAATAAAAGGAAGTACTGCATAGACAGTTTGGAGACATTGAGACAAAATACACTATCCCTCCATATTTGCGGATTCACAGATATGTTCTCTCTAGGAATATCTAGGTCCTCCAGTGCACTTCTATGGTCAACTTTAACTAAAAGTTGCACTGAAAGACTTTGGGATTCCCAGAGAGAATACTCCAGCGCAAATAAAAGGAAGTACTGCATAGACAGTTTGGAGACATTGAGACAAAATACACTCATCCCTCCATATTTGCGGATTCACAGATATGTTCTCTCTAGGAATATCTAGCTCCTCCAGCGCAACTCTATGGTCAATGCCTGGCAGATGTTGACCACAGAGTTGGCCTGGAGGACCTACAAATTTCTAGAGAGGTGTCCTCTCAGGTAAAAACCTGTCAGAGCTCTGCTCTGGGCCCCACAACAAACTCCATCTCCCAGAATTCCATAGCTTTGAGCCAGGGCAGTTCAAGCGGTGCCAAACCGGATTATTTCTCCAGTGTGGATGCATCCTGAGTGGTACTGCAGAGAGAGTTATGTTTGCGCTCTTGAAAACCTGCTTCTTTACGGCCCAGTTAGCCCAGAGCAGCCTTCCTCGGTCTAATGCCTAATAATAATAATAATAATAATAATAAATAAAATTTATTAGATAGTTTGGATTTAGTCTTCCTTGTGAACTGGGGCTGATGGGAGCTGCTATCCCAAACATATGGAGGATACCCGTTTGGGGAAGATTGATTTGCACTGTTCTTGGCATTGGTTCTGTGGATCTTGTTAGTAATATATTTATACGTATATTCCTTGAGACTGGTCTTGAGGCCTTATCCTATGCATGTTAATCCCAAAGTCCCATGGGACTGCAGTAGGCTTTACTCTGAAAGGACTTTTAGCATGCTTTGAATAAATTATCCGCTGCCCTTTCCTTTTCTCCCAGATGAAGGAAGATCGCTTCCGCAACCTCTTTGCTGCCTTTGGAACGCTGACTGACTGCACCTTGAAGTTCACAAAGGATGGCAAGTTCCGCAAATTTGGGTTTATTGGCTTTAAATCCGAAGACGATGCCAAAGCGGCTTTGACACATTTGAACAAAAGTTTTGTAGATACAGCCAAAGTCACGGTGAGATGCCTTTCAAATACATTAGATTGTTAAATAAAATATTGAGATGTTATGCCTTAAATTTGATATACCATAATTTATTTTCTCACCTTTTATGAGACTTTGACATTGGTGTAAGACCTATGAAAAGGAGTTGGCGCCCCTTTCCCACAATTCAGTCTGTGAACTAAGTGCATACTTAACAGCCAACTTGCAAGTCCAATAATGCTTCATGTTCCATGACATATTATTTGTATTAATTTACACTTTTGTAGTATTGTTTTAACTTTGTTATAGTAATATTTTATTAATTTAATAATCTTGTTTGTGGTTTTAGATTGCGCACCATAAGCAGGCTTTGATTCTATCCTGGATTGTTGTTTTCTCTCCTTTGTAAAGCGCTATGTAAAGCCTATGGCACTGTACAAATAAATGTAATAATAATAATGTTACCCTAACAACTGTGATTCTTTTCAGGTTGAGTTTTGTAAATCTTTTGGGGATCCACTGAAACCTAGAGCATGGAGCAAACATTCTCAGAAGCCACCAGCAGTCAAGAAATTACCTGAAAAATCTGCAAAGAGTTCAGGCTGCACAGAAGCGAAGCAAGTAAGTTTCTAAATATTTTTGTGCTGTGTCTGAAATAGCCAGACGAAACGTGTTTGGCATCTCTTGAGCCCTCACAGCTTGTTAAATGATATTATGTTTTCCCTTCTGTTTTTTAAAATAAGTTTTTTGCACATTCTTTTCTAGGACAAAAAGAAGAAGGAAAAACAAGCAGAGTTAAAAGAGGTAAATCTGGGCCACTTCCAAAGGTGGGCAGGTCAAAATGATCTGCTGCTGTGGGGAGGCATAGTGCAAAGACAACTTGGGGCCTGTTCACATGATACAATTACAGTGTGATTATTCCACTTGTTACTACTACAGGTGCATCCTAGGGCACCCTGGGGTTTGTGGTTTGGTTAGACTCACTATTGCTCTCTGGCTGAGAATTCTAAATATCTTTTCTAAACGGCCAGTCCCACAATTCCATAAGATGTAGGTGTGGCAGCTAAAGTAGAATCATAGGGCTGTAAATATGGAGTGTGTGGAAGGGCCCCATGTGCTCTGATTAGTAACCCTTACCAGCATGGAATTGGGATGGGTTGAAAATCATGTGGCCTGGCTTTGGTCTGTCTCCTTTCACAAAGAGATGAAAAATAAAATAAAATCCAGTGGAATGATCTTTACTTTTCATCAGAAGGAGAGTGAGGGTGGCTCCTAGTTTAGAGTCTCATGGCAGAGAAGTGGACAGAGAAGGGAAGAGCCACCAGCCATCTCGGTTAAAGTGGCGTGATCAAGAGAAAGTCCTCCCAGAAAGGTCTACTACGCCAAAGGGATGTGTGGCCTATTCTCTTTCACTGGAGAGGATGGAAGAAATGTCCTCTTGAAGTCATTCTCCCACTTGACCATCAGGAGGTGATAGAAATTTTATACACACATTCATACAGAGTAAAAGATAAATCACACCACAAGAGTAGATGAAGAGTAGGCAGATCTTTTCAATGAGTACCCAGGACCTTTGGCATCTGTTCTGTAATGGAGCTGGAGCTCCTCCTTTGTGACTCGCTTTTAACGTGGTCCTCTTTCTCCCGCTTCCTTCAGTTGGAGGGCGAGGAGGCCTTTCAAGACTTCCTGCTGGTGCACAAGAAACGGTCTCAGACCGCCACTTGGTCCAACGACACAAAAGTGAAAGAGCCCAAAAAGAGCCAAGCCAAGCCGGCAGATGATTATCTCAATTTTGATTCCGATGAGTCGGAGAGTCTGGGTGAGGAGGAAGCTGAGTTTGGCGATGGGGAACGAGAAGCTGGAATTACCCGAGGTACTTGATGCATTGGTTGATGCGCCATCTCATAAGCGGTATTATCTCAATGTGGCATGGGTGAGGAAGATGCAGCCCACATGTGGCTCCAGGCCTCTTTTTTTTTTTTTTTTTTTGTGGCCCCCAACCTTACGAAACTGCAGTTAGGTTCAAATAAAGCTGTTACGGAAATTGAGAGGTAGCACAAAGAATGACATAGTTTACTACTGAAATTCAGCATTAAGCTACCATTCAAGTATTCCCTTCTCTGGAAACTTAGCAACCGCTGTTGGGAGGATCAGGGTTTAAAAGATGGATGGTGGAAGGCCATGCAGTTTGTACTACTGTTAATAACTCTCTCCCCTCCACGCAACTTAATTACTTTTGGCTTTTTTCACTGTCCAGGGAATATGATGGCTAGGACAATCCCCGCTTTGGTGTTCAGAGTTATATCTTTACACTTTATGTCCAGTTAATTCATAGCTGCCCTTCCCAATCCTAGTCTTCTTCTTATGTCTTGACTACTGTCATCATTCTGATCGGTATTTGATCCCATATACAGGAACTCTTTGGCTGTTTCGATTTTTTTAATATCTAGGTTGAATTGATCTTCTGTAGTCATTATTTTTGTTTTCTTGATATTCAACATTAAGCCTAGCTTGGCACTGTCTTCCTTATTTTCCATGATATTGTCCACTTGGTTCTTAAAATTGTTCAGGCTGGCAGCCATCATTATATGGTGGCAGGTTCCACAGTTTTAACAATAAGTTCTCTGAAAAAGTACTTCTGAATTTTCTACTTTTCATGGCTGGGGGTAAGCCTGCAAGTATGTAGATGATGCATGATAAAATCATATATGTTGCTCCCCAGAACCCCCTGCCCAAGTTTAGGGATCAATTTTTTTGCCCTGAAAATGTCTCCTAGGGGGCATGGGGCCATTTTCCTGTGTTTTTGGCCAACCCTGGGCCATTTTAGGAAAGGACTTTTTCTAAAACAATGTTTTTTTCTAAAGCAAGAGGCTAAAAACCCTATACTGTACCTAAAATGCCCATGTTTGGCTTAAAAACATGGTGAAAATCCCCCCCCCCCCCAAAGCTGTTGGGAGGACATCTTGCAGCAAAAAATGATATATATTTTTTGCAGGGAGTGTTGCTCTTCAAGATCTCCTACTTTTAAATGCACAGAGAGGTGCCATTTTAATTCTTCACTTAATTGGCCTGACTTAGACATGTGGTTTACTTCCACTGACATGCATTTTCTCTTTGACCATGTCTTTCCTCTCCCACACTTGGAAGCATTATTGATCTGTGTGCAAGTTCTTCTGGTTATCTCCTGACCTTTTTACTTATAAGATAACCCTCAATTCTTCTTCCTCCCTGCAGAGGAGAACAAAAGTGCCAAAGGAAAGGCAGCATCCAGGCCAGAGCTGTCGGACATGGATTACCTGAGATCAAAAATAGTGAAAGATGTTGAGTCCTCACCTTCGTCTGAAGAAGGTAGCGATGATGAGGAAACTGGTACCAAAGAGCCTAGTGAAGAGGAAGTGGAGGAAACAAAACTCAGTCCTGAGCAAAACGCTGGCTCTGGTATTACAGCAGAATCTTTAGTGGTTGAAAATATCAAGGGCCAGAAAAGCGTTGCAGAGATGAAGACACAGAAAGCCACAACCCAGGTATGTCCCAACCCTGGATTCTAGAATTCTGCAATCTGTCGTTAGACATTGGCTTGGTGACCCATTCATTTCTGTTCCATTTTGTCTGTTTACACATGCCTCACTGTCTCTCTCCCTCTGTGCTTGTCTGTCACAAATAATAGCAGAACTTGAAAGTTCTCACCTCAAGGTGGTCTCCATTGATAGTCCTTGTGTTTTCCCCAGGGAACAGCTCAGGTCAGTGCAAATGAACCCACCACACCATATACAGTAAAGCTCCGGGGTGCGCCCTTCAATGTCACCGAGGTAAGCATCCCTTGTGGTCTGTTACTCTGAACTTGCCTGGCTCCTGTAAATGGAGCTGAAGTTCTTGTCCTTTGAGTTCACACCATGGATCTCTATGCTGAGATTATGGAGGCTTGCAAATTCATTGAACCTCAAACCATGTTATAACCTTGAACTTGCCTGATATCATTCGACTTTGGAAACCAAGTAGGGTTTGGGCCATTTAGGACCTGGATAGGAGACAGGAATGTATCTACAGGGTGAGAGGGGGGGGGGGTCCAAAGCACTGATCCCCAAATAAGAATTCTTCTCCCCTGTGAATTTACTGTGAAGGCTCTATGTTCATGGGAGATTCTGGGAATTGGGATCTAAAAAGGTAACTTTTCCCCGTGCCAGGTTGGGGTGAAGATGCATGTCCCTTTTCTGGCTCTCTGACACTGCTTTGTTAACATTCTTGAACTTCTATTATCTGCAGCAAAATGTAAGGGAGTTTCTCGTGCCGCTTCAACCAGTTGCGATCAGAATTGCACGAAATGCCCATGGGAATAAAACAGGTAACAGCAGATCTCTTTTATTTAAAAAGTGCCATCTGGCCACTGATTGATGCTTGCAAGGCATACACGATTGCTTGTGTTGTGACCCTGCTTCATACTTGGCAGTCAATGCACAGTTGTGTTTCTGTTTTGTGTGAAGCAGAAGAGAGGGTTATATAGTGAGCCCTTGTTATCCGCTGGGGTTTAGTTCCAGGATCCCTTGTGGATTACAAAATCCATGGATGCTCAAGTCCCATTGAATACAGTGGCATAGAAAACATATAAAATGGAAACATCGCGGTTTACTTTCTGGAATTTATATATTTTTAAAGCATTTTCAAGCCACGGATGCTTGAATCCCTGGATAAAAAAAATCAGTGGATTAGAAGGGCTGACTACTCAAGTATTATGCAGTATATGGAACAAAATAATTATGGGATTTTTCTCCTCCTAGGTTATGTGTTTGTTGATTTTAACAGCGGGGAAGAGGTTCAGAAGGCACTGAAACGAAATCATGAATACATGGGTAGGTAGCCTTCTGTTTAGATGCTATTCTGTGCATTATCTCTTGCTTGTAACACACAAATTCCATGTTATAGATAGAAAGAATATTAAAAATGTTTGAAAAATGGTTGAAACACATGTTTCTCAAGTGTCAAGAAATCATGACAAAAAGAATCCTGGAATGAGGACCATCTTTATAGTTCAGGGCATATTATATTTTGATTTGAAGGGGGATGAATGACCATTTTCCTGTTTCCTTTACAGGTGGACGGTACATTGAGCTATTCCGTGAAGAGAACTCTGCAAAGACGAAACATTCCTTTAAGGCCCCGGCCCAGACCTGGCAAAGGGAAAAGAAAGATGATGAGGAAGATGAAGATCTGTCTGAGTCTGGGCGACTCTTTGTGAGAAATCTTCCCTACACCAGTACCGAGGAGGACTTGGAAGTGTTATTTTCTAAATACGGTAGGCTGCCATCCTGACTTCCCCAGTCATCCACCTATCTAGGGGTGGACAAAACGAAAACATGAATGCTGGCAAACCTGTCCCCTCCCTTGGTTGGTTTTTTTTTTTTAATCTAACTTTTCAGAAGAATCCACTGACCATTGCTGTTGCTTGTGTCGGCTGCTGTTTGGCCTACCTTTGGCGCAGGGGTGGTGCTGAGACCCCACTTTTGTGGCTTCCCACCAGTTCCCAAAAATACACCTCCAATTTTTTTAAAAACATGGGGCGATTTTTGCACCAAAACCATGCAGAAAGCCCCCAGATACATGATATAACAATATTCTCACCTTGTCCGCACAAGCACTCTAGAACCCCATACTACTCCCAGATACATCCAGTTTTCCTCTACGGTCCCACTCAAAATGGTGACAGGGTATGACACAATGTTGCTTCCTGGACCCTGCTCCCCCCCCTCCCAAAGTTGCCCAACCTGGCCTTTGAGCTTTTTGGGGACCACTTGGCTCTCCAGATGCATTATCCTAAGCTTCCATTAGCTTCACCAAACATGGCTATTCTCATTAAGCCATACAGTTGTTGGCACATGCTATTAGGCAGACAAAGAACACATTGGATATATCTTACTGATCACTGTTGGTAGGCAGCATGCTACAGATGCACAAAATCCATTTCCAAACACATGTCATTGGTTGGCAAAAGTCAAAGGTGCTCTCCAAATGGACAACCCCGATAGTAACCATCTTTCAGATGGGACTTTCATCTGTGAAAAGAACAGAGACTAAAATGTCTTAAATGTCCTCCAACCCAGGCAAATAAACGAGGCAATCAAAGTCCACCTGTGAAAAAAAGTGTTTTATATGAATTTTGCAGGGCCGCTTTCTGAGATCCACTTCCCCATTGATGGTCTGACTAAGAAACCCAAGGGCTTCGCCTTTGTTACCTACATGTTCCCTGAGCATGCTGTGAAGGCCTTTGCAGAAGTGGATGGACAGGTTTTCCAGGTGAGTTCTAATCCATGCAGAATTACAAATCCCTGCACTTCTACAGGTAGTTTGTAACTTTGAGCCAGGTGAAGGGGACATTGGATGTCTGTCCTGAGGTGTAGGCAGATTCACATAGTTATAGGCTGAGGTGAGCAAAGCTGACATCCTCATTTGTATTTTTTTGGGGTGGTGGTGGGGAGAATGCCTTCATACACCTAAAAGCCTCTGAGAGCAACAAAGATGGACTAATACAAGGTACAGGGATATGTTTGAGGTTCCTCTCTCTCCAGCTCAAATCTGGAAGGGAAGAATTTCTATTTTTTTAAAGACAAAACTTTTTAAGAACATATTTTAAAGAGAAAACCGGCCTTCAAATTTTCTAAAGTTGTCCTTTTAGGTATAGTTGATCTCTACTGTAACCTGGTCTTAGTACTCATCACACTGCTTGATACTACTCATTCCAGAGCCTGGAAAAATTATTTTTTGGAGTGCAGCTCTCCAAATCCCCCAGCTCTTTGACTCTCTCTCCCTCTAGTTTCAACTTCCTCTCCTTCTTGATCTTTCACCGTGCCTATTTGTAAAATGACGTTTCAAATTTAACGTTACCCTTGTAGAGATCAGTACAGCAAGGCTTGTCGAGCATTCTGAATGCTAGAAATGGTATGGTCTGTTCTGTCAAGTCCTGTGAAGAGTACTTGAAGGAGCCGGGTACATTTACCTAGAGAAGGGACCATTTAAGAGGCCTCCATAGTGATCACCCTCAAATATTTGAAAGGCTGTCACACAGATGATGGAACAAAAGTATTTTCTGTTTTTTCCAGAACAGTGGCTTTCATCTGTTGGTCCTCCACATGGTTTGGAAGTGCCATCCAGCTTGGTCAATGGTTAGGGACTCTAGGAACTGAAGTCCCAAACATATGGATGGCCAAATGTTGAGCACCAGTGCTCAAGCAGACAAGAACCAAACCAGTTCATGCTACAGAAAAGTGGGGTTCAACTAAACTTTAGAAAGACTTCCTTGGTGATAAATATTAGTTTGGTAGTTGAACAGACTGCCTCAAAACAGGATGGACACTCTTCCTAAGTTTCTTTTAACCATAGCCTGAATGTCCAGTTAGTTCATACAGTGTGGATTTCTTGAAACAGCAGAGGACTGGTCTAAACTGGAGGAACTTTTGAGGTCCCTTTCAATTCAAACGTTTCTTTTGAACACATAGGCCTGGTTCTGTCCCCCCCCCCCCCCCCGAGGTGAAATTCTAGAAGTTCTGTCTTCTCTCTTTAGGGTCGAATGTTGCATGTCTTGCCTTCTACCATTAAGAAGGAAGGAGGAGAGAGCGGTGAAGCTGCAGAAGCCTCTTCCTACAAGAAACAAAAGGCATCTAAGGACAAAGCCAATAGTTCCAGGTTTGTGCTCATAGTGTCAAGATGCCCCAGGAGCAAGAACTGGATGACTGGGGAGGCCTTCTTAAAAATAAGAATAGGTGGAGAGTGTATTTTTTGGTTCCACATTATAATAATAAATAAAACTTTTATTTATATCCTGCTTTTTGTTAAAGCAATCAAAGCGGCGTACAACCTTAAAATGATAGAACAATATATACAATATCCCCCCCTTGAAAATGATTAAACAGTACTAATATTAAAATTACCAGCATTAAAATAAAATAAAACAACAATACAATAATACAATAACGGTGGGCAGAATCATCACATATATTGTAGGGGGGGGGGGCTAAAATGATGGCAATGATTTGGAGCTAAAATGATTGCAATCCTTGTTATAAATAACTTTCATCCATGTAGCGGTCACGCTAAATAATATATAATTAACAAAAGAGTCATTTTTACATGCAATAAGTAGCTAAGGCTGCAATCCAGTTCCCACTGAGTAAGCACCATCACATGCCAAAGTGATAAGGGATTCTGGGCTTTTTAGTCCAGGTCAGATTCAAAGTCACAGATACCCCAGCCCTGGTCTGAGACAAGGAGGGAGAACCTCTTTCAGCTTCACTTTCAGAGCAGTTCTTGAGGGCTGTATTTATGTGGTGGCTGAGGTCAAAGGCAAAAAAGTGAGACTGGAATTTTTCACTTAAAGCTTGTACTACCAGTAACTAACCCATAGATGTTTTTCAGCCTATTAGAAATGGAGAAGAACTCATGCAAGAGTTGGAAAATCATTGAACCGTAGGGTCATGACGAAAGGGCTTGAGTCTCAATGGGACCCCAGGAGGGCTAGATTTGGCCCCAGGGCCCGAGGTTTTCCATTCCTGTTCTTGGGGCACTTTACAACTAAGCTGAAATCTGAACTGGGGGGACTACGCCCTTCAGGTCATTACAACAACCCTGTTTTTCTCCACTGTCTAGTTCACACAACTGGAACACACTGTTTATGGGGGTGAATGCTGTGGCAGATGCTGTTGCGCAGAAATACAATGCCACGAAGAGCCAAGTGTTGGATCATGTGAGTTTTTTCTTTATATGGCGTTTTCCAATCAAATCGTAAGTATTTTTGCTGTCCTTGCTTGATCTTATTGGTTCATGGCCATATTGAGTTTATCCCAGTGTTCTGCTGTACAGGATTGTGAAAAGTTTTATAAATTGGTATTTTAGGATTGTGGTTGATTAGGATTCCTTATTATTCTCATGCAAGGCAATGCTGCTGTTAGGTTGGAGAGCTTTCAGCTTGAATGGGATACAACTATAGTTGAAATAGTGTTTGGTCTGTAATAAAGGCCAGAGCACCAGCACGTGGTTATAAATTTGCTACTAGATCTAAGGCAATTTCAAGTCAGCAGCAGTTTAGAATTCCCTGTTAAGGGAAAGCAATATCAAGTAAGTGGGATGTTTTGAAGACCTTTATGTGTCGTGGTTTAAACATTGGACTACAACTCGGCCATGGAACCCCACTGAGTAACCTTATTTAGCACCCTGTTTTGGTGAGAAGGAAAGAAGGAATGGTGCCTTGTGCTTTGTGTTGTGTGCAGTCTCTTATCGACACTGTTTTATAAGGTAATCCTGGTTTGAAAATAGCAAGACAATCCTTTTATGGAAGAACTGGGCTGAATGTGGGGGTCTAGCTGGTTTACTAGCTGATCCCAAAACACGGGCAGGATCATGGGGTGAAGAAGTCATCCTTCAGCCCTTGACTTGCGAGATGAATGGAAACTGTCCTGCCACCAGCATGTTTTAAATCATGTCTTGTTCTCTCTTGGCAGGAGCTCAAGGGCAGCGTGGCAGTGAGGGTAGCTTTGGGGGAAACAGAGCTTGTTCAGAAGGTCCGCCAGTTCTTGCTAGAAAATGGTGTCAGCCTGGATTCCTTCAGCCAGGTAAGAGTAATGTACACGGAAGCTTTTTAAAACCATTCTTCATTTACTTTCCCTTCCAGAGCACAACATGGGAGAGTTACTTTTTTGGACTACGAGTCTATGTGCGTAAATGTATATACAGTCGGCACTCCGTATCCATGGATTCCTTATCTATGGATTCAAGCATCCACTGCTTAAAAAGCATAGGGAGAAGCTTGTTCTTCAGTAAGAGAGCACATATTGGCTTATCTAGGAGTGATACATTTGTATTCACACTGCTTTTCTGAGTGGAAGGAGAGGCACTCTCTTCTTCAAGCATATTCTGGATAAAAAGAAGAATAAGATATATTTTAGAATGTAGCATAGAGGAGTTCTAAGACTAAATTTTAGAATATCCCCATATTTATGGAACCCTGTTGGAGATCCAGTTTTGTTCTTTCCTTCACTTTTAAGAAGACTTCAAATCAACTTTTTTAAAATTAGAGTCTGTTTTTAGATAAATTGTGAATTTATTTTTTCAGGCTCCACTTATTATTAGTCTTGATTGTGAGCTTATGCTCCTTTTTTATTTTAAAGGGATTAAAATAAATGGGTTTAATGGCATGGAAAAGGAGAAGAGGGAAAAGGAGATTTTGAAAAGTGACATCTGCATTCCTGAGAAATTAAGTTGCCTTCTCCTTTGCCAGGCTGCTGGTGAGCGGAGCAAAACGGTGATTTTGGTGAAAAACCTGCCTGCTGGAACAGAGGCAGCTGAGCTGGAAGAAGTCTTTGGGACTTATGGCAGCCTTGGACGTGTGCTGCTCCCCGAAGGAGGAGTGACGGCTATTGTGGAGTTTCTGGAGCCCACTGAAGCAAAGCGGGCTTTCACAAAGCTGGCCTACTCAAAGGTAATGACAGAGGGGCAAGTGGGGCTGATGTTTATGGCTTGAGTTGCAAGATGATGCAGGAGACCAACGGACTGTAAAAGGGTCAGAATGGAGACCTAGCACTGGAATGATTCAGTGGAATTTCATATGGGGAGTGTGGGTTTTACAGATCTTTCCTGACCCAGTCTCCACCAGCCACAGAATGCCCTTAAGGGGACGGGGGCTGCTGTGGCCAAACAGGAAACATACTGTATATACTCGACTATAAGTCGACCTCATGTATAAGTTGAGGGCACGTTTTGGGGCCAAAATTTTGGATTTTGCTATGACCTGTGGATAAGTCGAGGGTAAAATTTAGGGGCGTATAGGAAAGGATCTACAGGATGAAGCAAAGCAAAACAATGTCAAATAACATCCAGAAGTCCATCAGATATAACTCTTTGTGCTTATTCTTAAGACTGGATGGATGAGACAGTAAAGGGGGTCAGTGCTTTTAGGACAGATTATACTCTTGCTTTTCACCAGGGGATGGTTCCTTCTTTTAAATAAGGGTTATGATACAGTACTTACATTGACCCGTGGATAAGTCGACTCAGGTTTTTGGGGTCAATTTTTTGACCTAAATTTCTAGACTTATACATGAGTATATACAGCACAGGGGGTATGTCTGAGTTGAGAGATGGAGCTTTGTTCTGCTTAAGGAAATATTACCCCACTCACTGCCATGCAAGATCTCAGTTTGCTAATACTCCCTTTTCTAAACTGCTGCATCAAAAGAAGATATTAGCTGCTTTTCCTACATTGGAATCGCAATATACAAATCTCAGCGTGTGGAGTTACACACTGATGGTGCTGCATGACCTTCATGTTGTATGGCAATGTTGCCCAACTGAATGCACACCCAAATGTCCAAGCACGTTGCAGACAGCCTTGAACTGAGTTCTGAATTGAAAACGTGCAACTGTTTCCATAAGGGAGACTTACACATGCATAAAGGCATCATCAGGATTCTGCCCATCGTTCATTGATATATTTTTTGCCTTCATATCCAGGCTTTCTGTCAATAAATTCTTCCCATGCCATTTTTATCCTCATAAGAACCCTGTCAGGTAGATGAGGCTGATAAAATAGTAAGCAAACCAAGTCATCCAGGGAGCTTCAGGGGTGATGGAGGTTTGAGTATGGGGCTACCTAGTCATTGGTCCAGTGTTCTACCTACTATACCATGTTGATTTTCAATTAAAATATTTTCTTTTTCATATTCCTGGCCTATTTCTGTGGGATCTAATTGACCCGAGGGTATTTTAATAACTTCACTTTCCAGATTAAGCCTTCCTGTATGTATGTAAGTAGGTGTCAATCCCATTAATCTTTGTGGCACTTTCTTCTAGTAAAACACATATCAGATTGAACACCCCCCCCCATGCATACAGTACACATGTGGGGCCAAAAAGTCACCATTGCACTATGGACATATTCTCCTGATGGCAGCAGAAGCAGAGTTGTGCAGATGGCATGCTCCTCTGAGCCTTTGCACATCCCAGCCTGTGACTGTTGATTCAGTGCCGAGTGGATTTTGGATTGTGAATGAACCTTGAAACGGCATAGAACAGCCTTCCTTCAACTTGAAGCCCATCAGATGTATTGGATTGCAGTCTCTCACAGGCTGCTTGTTGCGCTTAACCGTGATCTTTTTCTCCCTTTGTCTCAGTTTCGGCATATCCCTCTATACCTTGAATGGGCACCAATGGGGGTCTTTTCTGGCCCTGGAAAGGGAAAGCCAGCGAACGTTGGAGACAAGGAGGAAGGTGAAGGGCAGGCGCAAACTGGTATGCATCTGGGATGTGATATTCGTAGGCCTCCTGTCTTAAAGCTATGGGGTTTGTGGCTTCTTCCTATCGTGAAGGAGGATAACCCTCCTTCTGTATGAAGAAACTGAAAATCTTTGCTGGGGCTTTGGGTGATCTAGGATGTATCTGCACTATTCATGTGTGCCAGTTTCATATAACTTTAAATGCCCCTGTAAGGAATCATAGGATGTGTGGTTTGGAGAGGGACTCAGAATGATTTGCTAGAGAGCCCTGGCACCCTTTCCGAATTTATACCACTAGACCCCTCGAGCAGATCTTTCTGAGTCAAACTACAAATCCCAGGATTCAGTGGGATGGAGCCATGACTAGTGGTGTACAATTTCTGAAAATTCTGAAGCCATGGGGGAAAAAAGCAGGTTTGGGTTTTTTTTTTCCCCTGGGGAAAAAGCCAAACATGTTTGGAAAAATTGGGGGGAAAGCAGTATCATTATCTTCTGCAGATTGAAAGTAACTTTATTACTTTAGGAAGATGAAACATGTTATGTATAACCTGGGTTGACATGAAAATGTCATGTTTGATCTATTACAGGTGTATTTTATTCAGGAATTAGTTACTAATTGTATTTCTTTTTAAATCCTTACTCTGTTTGCCCATCCTATGCCCCCTGATTTTTTTTCCTTGAATCAACTTTGGTTACTGGTTGATCTAAGAAAAAGGACATCTTGTTAGAAGATGTATAGCTGTTGCCCTTCTCTTTTTGAGGCAGATAAAGGAGGCTCTTCTCATTCCTCTGGAATTAAAAAGAACATTGTCACTGTAGCCAGTTTTTATTTTTCATGAAGACATTAAATGGCACAGCTCTTGACGATTAATTGGAAAGCATGCTGCATTTTATTTATCTTTGTGAATGAGACAAAATGCAATGAGCACCACTCGCTGCTAATGCGTAACAGTTTGTAGCCCCAAATACAGCATTTCTGATGGACACGTTTGGTCTGAATTTTCCCCTCGACAGTCCTGTGCGGGAAACCATTTTACACCGGGACTTGGAAAGAAGAAGAAGAGAGAGTAGTCTGTGAGAGTGATAAACATGATTCAGGGCCTCCTGAATTGATGCTGCATCCAGTTTGCTGGAGCATGGCAGGCTGTCACAGCCAGTGGTATAGATGAGCAGAAGGTAGATTGTTCTCTGCTCCACAGGAGGCTGCATTGCCCATTGCAAGAAACCTTCAGGGCCCACTCTGTTTGCTGAATTTGCTTCTGCCACAAAATTTGCCAAAGCAATTGCAGTTGCTACTGAACTACCAGAGCATCCCCACGAACCTCTGCTTTAACTCTGTTGCTCATTGCTGTGGAATTCAGGGAGTTGTAGTTTGTTGTGGCAACAGAATTCTCTGACAGAGAAGGCTAAAACTACAAACCCCAGCATTCCATGGCATTGAGCCATGGCAGTTAAAGCAGTGTCAAACTGCATTATTTCTGCAGTGCGGGTGCAGCCCTAATGAACTGTGAACATATTAGGCACTTCTGATGCGTACTTGGTGCTCCTGTTGTGCTCTGGAACTTTCTAATCAGTGTCCTGATGCACATTGGTGTCCATTGGGCCATGGCACATCAGTCACCCTACTGGCACCCGTACATTGTAACATCATGGCAGCCTCTAGAGAAATTTGGATGTCGCAAAGCTAGTCGATTCAGTTTTGCACATGTGCAAGGCCATTTAGGGAGACACAAGTCCTAAGCAGAATGGCAGCCCTGGTTTCTAATCCTGTCCATAGGAACTTTTAGCGTTCCAGTAGTCTTCTAGGAAACAGCTCAGCCTGTCAACCCATAGTTGTTCTATCTATTGGCAGGACAGTAATAGTATAGCATGGTCTATCTCACTTGCTGTAATATCTTGTTTGGAGCAACATGTGATTTTATCTGTGTTGGCTATATTTGACTTTTTGTAAGTTTCTTTGAGTCCCAGTGGAATTTTTATACACACACACCAGAATATTTTGCAAGTCATGGATGGCTGAATCTGTGGATAAAGAGTCCACGGATACAGACTGCCAACTGTAACGCTGTCTTTTAACCCAAGACAACTCTGTGGATTAATGATGGCTTGGACTCACGCTTGCTCATTTTGCAGGCAGTTCTGAAAAAAAAGAAACTCAGATGGAAGTGGAGAAAGCCAGAGAGGAGGAGGAGGAAGAAGAAGATGATGAAGATGAAAGCATTCCAGGGTGTACACTCTTCATAAAGAATCTGAATTTCAGCACCACAGAGGAAACTTTGAAAGAGGTGAGTTTTGGTGTTTGCAAAATTACCCAGCCACCTACGCTTCGGCTGCTGCTGTCAGCAGCTGGTTTGATCAGTTCGTCTGCCGCTTCTTTTCGGGACTTGCTTTTCCAGGCCGCTAGCTCAGATCCCGCTGCCTCCAACAAAAAGTCAAGCGGGCCCCACCTAGTGGAGCAGTTAAAGGACTGCTCTTGCCAAGTAAATTGTTGTCACTTGCCGTCAAGCCAGCTTCAACTACGGCAACCCTCCGAATGAGACACCTCCAAAATCCCCCTCTCCTCAATAGCCCTGCTCAGGTCTTGCAGAATCAGGGCCGCCGTGGCTTCCTTGATTGAATCTACCCATCCGTACTTCAGGGACTGAACTCCAAGAGGAGATTATTGGACTCGAAGAGGGGCTATTGGAAGCAGAGTTTGTTGTGAATCCGTTAATGCTGACCTACATCTCATTCATGCGATGGACACCTAAAGGCCCCCTTGCAGCATGGAGAAAGGGAATGGAGTATTATGGAAGAGCGAGTGTACAGATTGTTATATATTTTAGGGCACAGGTGGGCAAAAGGTGTCCCAGGGGCCACATGTGATCTCTGAATCACACCTTTGTGGCCCTGGAAGCCTCTCTCCTCATTTTATTTTAGAAATCAGGCAAGTGTTGGACCAAAGCCATGCAGGAACTCCATTTCCTCCATCCCAAAATATGTAAAAGTTCCCCTGTTTTCCTCTGTTCTCCTCAAAATAGATTTGAATCCATTGGAAGGATTTGAATTTGGCGTCTCCTAGTCCTCTTTGCTACTCTGTTCTCTTCCCAGATTCCCCAACAATCCTGACTCTGTAAAATGAAAGGGCTGATTGCTAGCTTTATACTGAAGGTGTCCAAGGCTGAAAGAAAACTAATACGCATTTAAATCTTTTTTTGTTTTTGTTTCTGCCAGGTTTTTGCCAAAGCCGGAGCTGTGAAGAATTGCACTGTTTCAAAGAAGAGAGATAAAGCTGGTACGGTCCCTGTCTAGTTGTCCTTATTCTTCCACATTGGTCTTGAATGGGTCATTCAGATCCATTAGCTTTACAAAAGACTGGTTACTAGTAAAGAGGAAAATTATTAGACCAGCTATATAGTCCCGTCCCCCCGCAATACAATTCTCCCAAGCTCTGCCTTTGATTCTGTAGTCTATAGGTGCCATCACTTTTTTGCAGAGACTTTTCAACAGTGGACTTTGCCACCTTTGCTTATTTTGTAGGGACACTCCTCTCTATGGGATTTGGATTTGTGGAATACAGGAAACCTGAACATGCACAGAAAGCCCTGAAGCAGTTACAGGTGAGTTTTTAAAAAAGAGCTGTATTCCAGCCCATCTAGAGAGTGCTATATTGGTCTATCAGATTGTGTGAATGTTGCAGTGATTTGAAGCAGTTCTGTTGGGTTTTCTTCAGCAGTGTTTTGATTTTCACAGGGTTGTACTGTGGACGGCCATCAGTTAGAAGTGAAGTTATCCGAAAGAGCTGTCCAGTAAGTTTCTCATCCTAGCTGGCCAGTACTCTTAGGGATCCCTTTGGGCAGAACAGGCAAAATCCCCATCCTTTTCAACATCCCCCTACAGTGATGTCCTGTGGCATAGCTCACTTGCCTTTCTCTTGATGGACCAGGTCACCAGTGGCTTCAGCTCGCAAGAAGCAAACCAGCAAGAAGCAAAGGAGCTCCAAGATCTTGGTGCGCAACATTCCCTTCCAAGCGACAGTGAGAGAGATCAGAGAGCTTTTCAGGTAAGGAGGCCAACCTACTCCAGGCTGCAATGTGCATTCTGTAGATGTGCAAGTGGTGTAAGAACTGGTTTCTGTTTGCTATATTTTAATACATTGTTTGTTTGCTTTTAATGTTTGCAGACAGGTTGGACTTTGTAGGGCTGGTGCCCAAATGTGTGTGTGTTTACTTTTTCCCAGTATTTACAAATGCAGTGGTGGTGATCCAAGCTTCCTTGAAAGACAGTGTCTTGATGGTGTCTTACATGTGTCTAAGTTCCCTTCCTGAGGTGGTTGGAGATTTTTGGTTGACATGGAACAAACGTATTCAGTTCAAGGTTGTGGAAACAGAGTAGGTTGCAGAACATCACGGGTTACTAACAAGGTGGCATTGCTTTTCCTCTGCATAACTCTGTGAGCATAAAGTTATGCTATGTCCTAGTTTCGGACCTCATCCACTTCATCTATCTGGCACTCTAGGAATGAACTTGGGCACTGCCTAGAGCTGACTGGGAGATTCTGGAACATTTCCTAACGCTGGCAGTGCCAAAGTATTCCTAACGTCAAGACCTGATGCTTTTTTCTTTACTTTTCTTTTGGAAGAAAAGCTTCTTGAACAAAGTGAGTGGTTTTGCACACCATAGCTCTTTGCAAATTCCATCAGCCAGCCCCTCTCTCAGCCTCCCTTTTTCCAGCTCTTTTGCACCCGTTTCCCCTGTCTGAATCCAAAGCTTGGCTTGGCTCCCATTTGATCTTCTCTCCATTGATCTGCAGGGGGCACTCTTCATCTTTCTAGGCCATGAGACCCTAACAGGGAATGGGAGCCTAACCCTTACCTACTGATAGCTGCCTGGGGAGGTGAAAGTCTTATGGTTGGGAGAGACTGGGATGAGGGTGGAAGAAATCTGTTGGTTTTGTGCTGTCAGAAGCTACTGTGGAACTACTGCTATCTCTTGTCTTAATGTGTGCCCTCAAAAATGATGCTCTGTCTGGGCCAGGGAGGCTTTCTCATGTTTCTGTTCTGTATGGAGAGATGAAGTCTGACTTTCTCTCTCTGTCTCTCTCTTGTCTCGTGGAAATGCTTCTTCCCTTCCCCAGAAGCGTAAACTGATAAATTAGAAGGGGTAGTTGCGACAGCAGTAGGGGAGAACACAAAGCATATAGTTTTCTCTCCATATTCTCTAATTCCTGGTTTAAAGCAAAAGATGTGCTGGCTTTGAGTGTCCCAAAAGCGCTGCGAGGGTTAGGGACAGGGACAGATCTTGAGGCTTCCCATTGTTTTGTAGTGCTGCAAAGGTATAGGAGAGTTGTATGCTCTGATACGAATTGGGTGGGGAACCTTTGGTCCTCCAGGTGTGTTGCCTTACTACTCCCATGATCCTTACCCAGTTCGACCAGTATTGTCGGACCACTAGCTCCCAAACTCCTGGAGGGCCCAAGCTTCCTTATCCTTGTCTTAAATAACAAACGTGGCTCAAATCAGTGATTTCAGGGGAACGGATGCCTTTGGAAAGCCACAAGTGTGTTTTGCCGTTTAAACCGTTTTGTTATGTAAGGATGCTCCTCAAAATTTTATGAATGATTAAACAAGGCTATTTGTTCTGTTAGCAATCTTCTTACCTTGCACTTTTGCCTTCCCCCTAAAGCCAAAGCACAAATCCATGCTGGCAGTGGTACTGTGAGGAATGTAATACTTCGATGGCGCATGGAGCTTGGAAGAGGCCATAGCTGGGTGGTAGAGTGCATGATTTGCATGTTGAATAGCCCAGGTTTAATCCCCGGCTTCTTCAGTACAGGCTGGGAAATGCTCTTCTTGGAAGTCCTGCAAGCCAGGGCAAAACATCCTGAAGGGCATGGACTTAACAGCTTCCCATGTTTCTGTGCATGCTGGAATTTACATTTTTGAGACTCCTTCCCTAAGAGAAGGTAGTAATGTCCGTGGTGACCTTGATGTTTCTGTGCATTCAGTACCTGCACATGCATTACTTTCCCCACTCACTGTTAGTGATAGTTGCTTTTCATCACCATCCCATCATCTTCCAGTTATGCTGGACTGTACCACCCATTATCCCTGGCTGCCACGGCAAATGGATGGCAGGTTGCCCAATGTATAAATGAAGTTCCCTTCTTGTTCCTCGGCTCTTCTCTCTCTCTCTCTCTCTTAGTGTGGAGAGGGTCAGAGATGCCGCTGCATGTTTGACTGAAAGTTTTAAGTGACAGCAGTGCAAGAAATTTGGGGACTTCAGGAAAGGAAAGAAAGAAAAGTGTTTTGCTCTCATTCCCCCCCCACCCCAAATCCTGACAACCCTAAGGCAGGAGGGCACTCGAGAAATGAGGTTTGCAGTAACTTATTTCACTGCTTCTCCCTGACTGTGATCCATCAGATTCACACCAGTTTGAAATCTTGAGTTGCAATTAGGTTTGGGCTAGCTACAGTTTGGCAGCTTTTCTTTACTTTTCTTTTGCTAGAAAAGTCTCCCGGCCTTTTTAAAAACGTGGAGAAGCCCTACGTAACTATAACCTCTTTGCAAAAAATAAAAATGAGAATAGATTCTGTGTGTTTTTATTCTTACTGCATTTTTTTTGTTCTGGGGGCCAAACGTGCTCTGGGCTAGAGCAAAGGTTATTGTCCTTTTTGTTCTCATATTATATATATGAAAAAAAGAGCATCTAATCTCATCATCGTAATATTTTCTCTCTCTCTCTCTTTCTTAAAAAATGGAACAAACATTTCTTCCAAACAGTTTTCCCCCTGTTGTGATAGCAATGGAAATGGCGGTGGGCAATGGCTTCATAGGGCTGGCAAGAGAAATGAAACTCGCATGTAGCTCCGTTGCCTACAGACAAAGGAGTAAATGCAGGTAGATGTGGACTGAGTCCTTAGCTGTCTGTCTGAGTGACAGAGCCAAGCTTAGAGAGAGCCTGTAGAGAGAGCCTATTCTCTGATGCAGAAAGAAAGTACAGTGGTCCCCCGGGATACGAAGCCCCCGGGGAACGAAATCCCCGGGAGCCAAAAGAGCCGGGGGCGAAAAAAAGCCCCTGGGATGCGAAGAAAACCCCGGGATCCGAATGAGAAAAACTGCGCGGCCCCTTTAAATTGGCCGCGCAGTCCGTCAAATAAAGCGGTCCCCCGGGATACGACGATTTCCGGGTTACGAAAAGTAATCCGGAATGGATTACTTTCGTAACCCGGGGGACCACTGTATGTGAAATCAGTCCTTTGTTGGAGATATCTTGGTAGTCAAGTTCAGAATCACGTTGGAAAGGGGAGAAATCTAGGGCACATTCACACATCTCAATAAGCCATGATTACTATAAACCACAATTTGTATTAACCACGGTTTGTTGTTATACCATATGATCAAACAAGCCACCATTTATTTGTCTTTCTGGTCTGTTTATTCAACTGCTCCTTTTTCACAGCTCCTCTTTTTTGGCAGGCAAACAAGCCATGGACAATTCACGGACACAGGTTCAGATGTCATAACAAGCCCCAATTTAAGACACGTAGTAAACCAGTAGCAAAACACAAATTAAATTGGGATTTGTTAGCCTGGTGGTGGGTTTGCATATCTCAGAAAATCGCCCCATAGTTTGTTGCAATGGATAGAGTTAGTTCCAGGGATGGACAGACTTCAGTCTTTTCGGGGGTAACTCTTTTACTTTTCACTGCAAGTTTTTCCCCAAATCGTATTAAATGTGTGCTTTCATAATTGCCCAGAAAAAGAAGGAAAAAATTAGAGAAAAATTTTAAATGGGGGATTTTTTTTTAGAATAAGGAGTGAAATGTTTAAAGCAAAAATTTTATGTATATACTCGCCCAAAATTATTTCTAAAAGCTATGTAACAGGAAGACTGATATAAGACGGTGTACAGTACCTGATCCTTGCAATTACAGTTCTTTGCATCTTTTCTCAGTTATTCTTACAGAATGAATGCGTTATGTCTTCGTGACACTATGGAGAACTGGAGGAGACAAAATAATCCCTTCTCTTTTTATAATGAGGATATGTTTCTCCCCTATTTTTGTTTTTAATTTTTCTGGCTCCTAGTAAACCGGACAAATCAAAGAGGTTCCTTACAATTCACATGCTCCCTTTAGCTCCATTAGTAACAAAACAAAAAAAGCTTTAAAAATGGGTATACAATTTTGAATTATTGGCTGAATAGGTGTCACTTTTGAATATGCTACATATAATTACAGTATATATTATATATTGCAAAATTAATTGAGTTTAATTTGTTTGCTTCACTTTTATTTGCATGTTGCCTTGAGATCTTTTGAGATAGGGCAAGACAGAAACATTTTGATAAATAAATAATGTGTAATTCTAATAACATGATAACTTAATGCCAAACAAAATTGCCTATTATATTGTTACATTACAGAGAGAAATTTACATTGTACTGTATTACGGAGAGAAAGGCAGCATGGCGTAATGGCTTGAGCATTGGACTAGAACTCTGGAGACAGGGTTTGACTCTCCATTCGACCATGGAAACCCACTGGGTGACCTTGGGCAAGTCACACTCTCTCAGCCTCAGCAGAAAGCAAAGGCAAGCCTCCCTCTGAACAAATCTTGCCTGTGATAGGTTCCTATTATGATAGCCACTAGTTGGAAACAACTTGAAGGCACACAACACACACACACTTAAAACAATACATTTTTTTCCCTAAAAAAGCAAAGTGACTTTCAAGCTGTAAAGGGTGCTAATAATTCCTCCCTCCCCCAGTTTTTCTAGGGGGAAAAAATCTCTTTCCCCTGGCATTTTTACATCACTAGCCTCACGCAGGATGGCGCTGTGTCTGTTTCAGTGGAGTATAGCAGAGGCTACGTGGAGAAGGTGTGCGGCATCATTGCCAAACCCTGACATATTTAAAGGAGCAGCACTGGCTACTTTTTAAAAAACTTCTTGTTAAAAGCCGCTTTTTCGGAAGGTGATGGGGGAATGGAGTCCGCAACTACACGGGAGCTCATTCCCCTGCAAACCTCTTCTCTCCCATCACGTTGTCCATCCGAACCATGATCCAAAACTTCACAACAGGCAAGAGTGACCATGTGCCATTAGTACAGATGTGATGCCAAGCCAGTTGTGTTTGGGCTCCGCTGCCCATTATCCCCGGCTTATGGGGAAGTGCTGGCTTCCCCATGATAGAAATGGTAGGATACATTTGGAAAGTGCCACTTTGGGGAAGGCTACTTTCGAGGAGCAAAGTGTCCTGCGTAAAAACATTTTCCTCCAAAAAGAGGTCTTTGCTCCCAGTCTAGCCATCATCAGAAGCACGGTTCAACCTTTGTCATCTCCTAGCCTTTGGGAGACTCCCAGCATAGATATTTGGCTCTTGGGATGGCTTTCATAGTGGGAAAGGTTGTTTTTTAAACAAAGTCGGATTGTCATAAATGGCTGAGTGCTGCTACCCCTTTTTGATGATCTTTTCTGCTTGTGTTTGAATCTAGATTTCTTTAAGTTTATTACTGCAAGTTGCCCTGCAACTTAAATTTCTTCAGGTTTATTGCGGGAACTTGCCTTACAAGTTCCTGTTTTAGGCAGAAAGCAATGCATTTACATTTAATACAGACTTCAAGAATGTTTATCCAGAAGGAGTGTGAATTCAGGTAGAGTCACCTGCTTACTTTTACCTCTTGATCCTTGAGTTCCCATTACCTGCAGGTTACCTATGAAGAACCAAGGAGGGCTAGAACCTTTTTTTCCAAGGTATATATTACATGGTGTTGAAAAAAGAAGAGTGCACTGTCTTTTCTACCTGTCTTGCATCAGTCCTCCCTTCTGTAAAATGGGTGCATCTCAGGAATGAACACCAGCATAGTGCCGACAGTTTCCCTGCTTTCACTCGGCTCTTCTGCTTTTGAAGATGGTGGCACTGAAGTGTTTATATGCATCTTAGATGGGAAGCAGGTATCACCATTACCAAAGGAGAGAAAAACAGCTATGCTCCCACACCTTCCCCCCCCCCCCCCGCCCAGCACCCCTTCATTTTTTGAATCTCATTTTCGCATTATCATCAAGCAGCCCCTGTTTCTGAGGCTATTTTGACAGCTTCTGTCAGCAAAGTGCAGCTGCCTGCCATCACCTCTTATTGGCTGCAGACACCTCTGGCATCGTGCGGAATACGATTAGAATCTGATTATCGGCGGAGGGACGGAAGCGAAGCCGGTCCCTCAACAGCCACGTTTTCATCAGCCACTAAACTGTTTTGCCGGCCTGTCTGATTGTTTGCGTCTTCCGGAGCCAAGGGTTCAGCGAAGGGGTTAAAAAATCTGTTTGTGTACAAATACGCTTGCGTGGTTGTTCTAATTTTATTTGCAAAAAAGTAGGAGTGAGCGCTACTTTGGCTTTGCCAGCGTGAACAAGGGCTTTGTGAGCGGGAGCCTGTGTCCCTCCTCTTCCTTCTGACCTTGCAGCGGATTCTTACATTGCCGTGTGCCCTCGAAATGTACTTTTATCAGCCCTTGCCAGGGGTGTTGTACTAGGGGTAGGGGAATCAGTCTGGCTCACTTTTTCATGTTTTTTTTCAACCTCGGATCCTTTCCATTCCAAATAGGAAGTTTGTGAATGTTTGGAAAGAAACCTGGGACAAAATCCTGCCCCAGGGTACACATTTGTACTAACCAGAAAACATCATGTTGCGCCAGCCTTATGTCTTAAGTGTTAAAAGATTTTGGAGGGGAAGATGTTGCACCCTTAATTCAATACTGGGTTGTTCCAGTCCCTCTATATTTAGCATCAGAGTTTTAAGAGTTAACAGCCCAAACCTTTCTCTTAGGATACACATATATTTCCATTATGATTTTTCCCGCATTGAGATTTAAAAAATAGTAATCACGATTTTCCATCTGGGATAAGGAGAAATGTTTGTTCTTCATGGAGAAATTCTGATCAAAAATAAACGGGGGAAAATGTCATCCATTCCAAACTGTAACCTATATGGTTGGAATAGCACTTCTGTAGAAGTGCTGATTTTCAAGCAGAAAGCCCCACTGCTGTCTTGGCAAGTATTTTGCATGAAGAGTTGTCAACTCTTCTCTCAGCTCCAGCTTTTGTGCCTTTAGATTGATCTCCAGAGATTAACAGATGCAAATGCCTTGTCTTCATGAAGCAAAAGAGCTTCACTGGCTGATTCTTGGACATGAAGGTGTTATTAAAAGTGGTAAGAAAGCCACTGGTAGCCATTGAAATACATGAGAATCACTAGTCAAAACTGACTTGAGATGCATGCACAGGAATGCCTCGGTTAACAAAGAATCTCCTTTTAGAGGGTCTTTCTATGCTCTCCTGGCCCCCACTTTTCTTTCTCGTCCTCTGTCTAGTTAAAAGTTTTTTTTTAGCAACATCAGTATTGGAAAGATGATAAGGGAGAGCTGGAGAAACACAGACTTTTGATGGTAAGTTGCATCAGCGTATATGCAGTAAACCATGCAATAAAGCTTGAACAGGGAAAGAACTGGCTTCTGCTCTAGCTGGTTCTACTGTAACAGTGTGTCTCTGCCTCCAGAATCCCTTACTGAGTTTGCATGATCAGCAAAACAGCGGGAAAAGGGGAGAGCGAATAGGTTTATCTCACCAGCTACCCCCTGCATATTTTATATATATATATATATATATATGCATAGATCTGTAAGTTTGGCTGCCAGAACAAAAACCATATGAAAAATGGAGGGTGGTGAATGAGGGAGGAAAAAATCCCTGCATGTGTTTTGGACGTTCTGGAGCTGTTTGACAGTGGAATGGACTGGACTGCCCCGCTGTGGTGGTGGAGTCTCCACCTTCGAACGTCTTTAAACTGAGACATGTTGCCCATTTTTCAGGGATACTTTAATTGTGCATTCCTACATGACAAGGGGTTGGATTAGATAGCCCTTGTGCTCACTTCCAGCTCCTCAGATTCGACGATTCTACTTGAGATTTCCTCCATTGTGCTTCTCCTGGGCTTCCACTCTCATGACGGTGCCAAGGCTGGCCAGAGGTGAGCAGGTTAATGGCTGTTCCTTTTTCCCAGCTGTGGAAAAAGTCAGATGGCATTCAGAATGCCGCCCCCCACAAGCCACTGACATGCCCTGGTGCCATGAACTTGAGGTTGCATGCCAGGGGTGGGGCAGGATCATTGGATGAGGAGGTACTGGGTACCTGCTCCTACAACAGCTGGGAAAAAAGTGCCCAGGAGCTTACACAAGCTGGTATCATCTACACGGTTTCATCCATTGTCTGCAAAGAAACACCCATGTGATTGCCCACCTTCACTGAAGGAGTAGGTGGTAAAGATACTGTTAGACTGCAAAAGTTTCAAAATTAATTGTTTCTCTTCACAACACCATAAGAGAAGATGGCGGCGGGGAGGGAGATGGATGGAGGGCTGCTACTAACACAGTATTATGAGAGCAGGAGGAAAAAAGTGTGTGCTTCCTTTGATTCTGTCGACTGATATAACAATTTAATAGATTATTCTAACATCTGCATGAGATTTCTTTTAAAAGTTCACCATATCCATATGGTACATCCCGCTCCTTTGGAAGAAGACTATAGATATGTAATGGTGTTAGTCTTCTCTCTTTACTAATATGAGACAGAGCGCTCCTTTACAAATAGTTGCCTAGCTGAAAGATGAACTTAACAGCAAAGAAAACTTTTATATTATTTCTCTCTCTCAAGGTTGCGCCAGACCTTTTGGCTCCCTGTTCAGTTTGCGTTGCTTTGCCTGGTTTCTGGTTTTAAAGCCCTGAAGGAGAAGGGAAAGCGGTGTCTTCATTTTTTGGAGACTTATTTCTCATTCCGAGATCTCGCCATTTCTTTAATGGAAATGCTTAATGAGAATCCCGGCCACCTTAGTGGATTTGCATTTATTTGATCTTCTGTGCACGTTTTCCTTATTCTCATTAAAATAATTAATCTAGCCAGAGTCATTTTCTGGAATTATAGAAAGTAAAGTTCTTCAAAGTCTAGCTAATTTTTGGAAGAAGAAAAAAGGGCTTTTTTGGTAATATGTCCCCTCCCCAGCAACCCCCCCCCCCCACACACAACCCAGATGTTCATGCTCGGATCAGGTTTTATCATTGTACAGTTTAACTCCAAATGTGGTGCCAGCCTTCTATAAAATTATTTTTTCAGCCCAAAGAAGCAAAGGGTGTGTGGGGAGCATTGTATCAGGAAGATGCTCAGTAAATGTGACTCTCAAGCTATATCTATTTATAATAATTTTTCTTGCTGTAGTTATTGTATGCCATCAGTTCGTTTCCAACTTACGGCAACCCTAAGGAGACCTAATCACAGGTTTTCTTGGCAAGATTTGTTCAGAGGGTGTTTGCCATTGCCTTCCTCTGAAACTGAGAGAGTGTGACTTGCACGCAGTGGGTTCCCATGGCTGGGCGGGGATTTGAACCATGGTCTCCAGAGTCATATTCCAGCACTCAAACCCCTACACCACTTTGGCTCTATCAGTATTTCTACCTCCTCTTTTGTAACGCAGATGCGTCATTTAGGCTGCCTTGCCATAAAGAGCATCACAATGTTGTAAAGAAATGTCCTGCATTAGTTTGTCTGTTAGGGTTGCTTTGTCTGTGTTTGTAGCTGTTTAACGTTGCAATAAGCCAGTGTGTTGAAATGGTTTGAAAACTGAACAAGGACTCCTCTGGGAGACCAAAGGTTCAAATGCCGGCGCATCCATGAAAACCCACTGGGTGATCTTGGCCAAGTCACAGCCTCTCAGCCCCAGAGGAAGGCAGTGGCAACCATCCTCTGAACACATCTTGCCAAGAGTACCCTGTGATAGGTTCCCAATATGATAGCCATAAGTTGGAAATGACTTGAAGGCACACAAGGCCTCTTTTCCCCAGCAACTAGTAGTCAGTGTAGTGGGTGGTATATCGCCATCTTAGATAGTGGACACTGGAACATGTTGTACCTCCCTGCCATGTAAGTGTAACTATAAGAAGGCCTGTGCTGGATCAGACTAAAGGCTGAACAGATGCCTATGGAAACCCCACCAGTAGCAGCCTGTGTTCTTTAGAAACTGGTGTGTTGTTAGCTCCTCTTGAGTTGACTTCATCTCATGGAGACCCTCTGGATCAGAATCTCCAAGACCCCCTGTCCTCATGGTCTCCCTGGTTGAGTCTAGCCCCCTGGCGTGAAGTTTTCCTCTCTTTCTGCTCCCTTCCACTTTTCCTAGCATGACTGCCTTTCCGAATGAGTCTTTCCTTCTCATGTTGTGCCCAAGGTGTGACAGCCTCAAAGTAGTCATCCTGGCTTCCAGGGAGAGTTCGGGTTCTATCTGTTCTAGGACTTGTACTTAGGGGCAAACCGCTGCTGAAATAACGTCTTATGATCGCCATTTCCATAGGGTAATTTTGTTTCCGTGAGGGATCTCTTTCCAGAAGACTAGATTGGAATCGCCTTGGTTCTCTCTTACACAATTGCATAAAGTCTTTCAAAAAAGGGATCATGGGGCCTCCAGAATGTGCCTCCCCCAATTTTCTGAGAGTTGGGGCTGGTGTTCAGGAGAGCCTGGCATTGGCAGGACAGACGGGATCGGCGTGCGCACCCCACAAACTCCCACGTCCACCTCCTGCTTGGTTAAATTATTCCATGGGAGCCAGCGCCGGAGTGCTAAATTACTGTGACAGTTGTAGCATGGCAGCCGTACCTGTCTGTGCCTGTCATTCTCCTCTCCAGCTGTGGCTGAGAAGCTGTCAAGAAGTAATCATTGTGGGAGATGGGAAGAGGAGAGGAAGCTGCCTGCGAACGGGGACAATGCAGTATTGTTCCAAGGCTGGCACTTGAGTGAACTGGCTTAAACTGGGATAGACAACCTTAACTCCAGTTGTTTTGAGCTATCTTAATCCAAGACCGTGAGCCGGGCTGTTTGGGGCTTTGAAGAGCAGGGGACCCAAAACGTCTGGAGGGGGAGCAGGTTACCAACCCCTGACTGAGCCACTGGCCTTCGTTCGGTGGGTTGTAACCTGCAGTTGTGTTGCACAGCATCATGTGGAAAGTTCTACCAGCACCAGGGATGCTGCTTAGTCCTCTCTCTGCTTTTAAAGTTCATTTTTAAAAAGTAGGATTTGTTGGTGGGGGACACTGGAAGAAGAAGAATTGGAGGGGGGGGGAGATGTGGCAGAAATAAAAGTGCCCCCTCCAAGGTTTCATAATCTGAAAAGGCAATCATTTTAAGGTACAGGAGGGCTATTTTGATTAAACCTTAGAAGGAACTTCTTGATGGTAAGGGCAGTTGGGCAATGGAACCAATGGCCTGGATTGGTGCCGGGGGGGACTCCTTTTCTGGACATCTTCAAAATGGACAGGCGCATGCTAGTGATACTGTAGTTGGATTTCTTGCAATGATTGTGGGGTCAGACTGACTGGCCTCTAGGACCCCTTCTAACCCTATAGGTCTGTGACCCGATGGCTGGAGAAGCTAAAATGAACAGATCCAAGTGTACCAAGGTTGAATATGGGTTGCCACCTCTGAGAGGCTCCTCACCTTTTAAGACTACACAGCAGGGAAATACAACATGGCTCCCCTCCACGCTGGGAATAGTGGTAGCGACTGAATTTGGCCAGTGCAAACAGGGAAGATTTTCCATTCTGTATGTTTTCGAGGAACTTGCACATCAGATATTTGTGGCAGAAACAACTTGGGGTTTAATGAATGTGGATGTGGAAGCCAGTAACAAGCTAGAATATATGTACGGCCGTCCCTCCATTTTCGTGGACTTGAAGTCCACGTCCCTCGCCCGTTCGCAGGCGGCAAACGGAGGGGGATAAAATGGGGTTTGTGTCCTTGGCTACCCACAGGCGTGCACTGTCATTCAAGCCAATGGGGATTGAATATTGGTGATTTTTCATTTTCACTGGGGGGGGGTCCAGAACGGATCCCCACGAAAATAGAGGGGCGACTGAATGTTTGTTTTTTAAAGAACTGCTGTGTAACTTATTAGGAAGTCTCTTTTGCCAAAGTAATTAAAGCTTCCCTAGAAAACAAAACAAAACAAGGATTTTATAGTATCTTACTGCAGTGCCCATTCTTTTTCTGTTACTAATTTTTTAGAGGAGAACCCTCCAGATTAATAAGAGAACTGAACAAAGGGGCAGAAAATAACACATGCCAAAATTGGCTCCAAATACCTCTACAATGCCCCTTGGGATGCTTTTACAAATAACTTGAAAATGTTAGTTGTTACTCCCACCCCGAAAGAAGGGAGACGCTAGCTCAGTTCCACATGATCCTTCCAGAATGTAACTTTGTTCCCCAAACTCCTGAGTTCCTGGTAACTGAACTACTATTAGAGAAGCTGTGGCTCCCGCACTCGGCATCTCCCGTTGTGCCATGTTCACATATGCGTGCCACAGCTCTGACTCTTGCTTCTCTGAGCATCACCGGTAATCATCTCCATCTCTGTTTCTGAAAGCCCCGTGTGCTGCGATTTTGCTGGGAAGCGTGAAAAGCCTTGCGTACTGTTGATTTTAAAATCCAGGGAGGATCCGCAGAGATTGGGGAGCGCCAAACCACAAGCCGCAAAGGAAAAAGTGCAAACCTGTGACCGGGGAAACAGGAAAAGAACAGTCGAACAGCGTGCTTATGGAATGTTTCCGCCCTGAGACTGAAGATACAGTGGTTCTTCCCTCCATTCCACAAGGAAAACCAATAACCATGATCCTGGAGTGGAGGGAGGTTTTATTACATAAATTAGTGGTTCCCAAACTTTGGTCCTTCAGAGATTTTGGACTTCAGCTCCCAGAATTTGTGACTGAGAGCCAAGCTGGGATTTGAAGTCCGGAACACTTGGAGGACCACAGTTTGGGAATCGGTGAAAAATGCAAGAAATAAATAACTCTAGACTGTGATAGGCAAGTGGTGGAAGATCTTGAGTGAGCCAGGAGTACCACAAGAAGTTCTACCCTACAAGGCAGCAGAGAATAAGCCTCCACCCTCCTCTCTTTGGTAGTCTTTGAGGTAGAATAGAGTTGGAAGAGACCCCAAGGGCCATCCAGTCTAACCCTCTTCTGCCATGCAGGAACTCATAATCAAAGCACCCCCAACAGATGACCACCCAGCCTCCATTTAAAGAGTATTTAAAAAGTACTCTCATGTCACCCCTCGGTCTTTTCTCCAGTCGAAACGGACACAGCTCCGTAAGTCGGTCCTCATAGGACTTGAGTTCCAGAACTGTGATCTTCTTGGTCGCACTTTTTTCTGAGTGTGGCACAGCTTGTCAGCATCCTCCTTGAATTGTGATGCCCAGAAGTGGACACAGGATTCCAGGTGAGGCTTGACCAAAGCAGAACGGAATGGCACTGTTACTTCACTTGATCCTAGACAGTGTACTCCTGTTGTGGCAACCTAGAATTGGATTGGACTTTTTTGGCTGCTGCGGGTAGGACAGTCATTATGTAAAAACCACGGGCGCCCCCGTGAAAAAGAAACATTAATGCAGAGCCCATAGATGGCAGCAGTTAGCAGTCCTTGTGAAAGCTCCCTGGGAATGCCAGTGTGGCTATATATGTGTGTGTATATGTATATATACATATAGGGCTAAGACTAGAAGGCGTGCAGGGCAATAGGGTTATGTGACAAGGTGCCATGTTGGCATGGTGAAATCGTCTCCTTCCAACCAACCTGAGGGCTTGTTTAGTCCCTGGGTTTTTAAGCCCATAATATTATAAAGAAAATATTATAAAGAAAATAAAGAGCAGCTCCTTGGAGTGGAAGTGGTCTAACTAAGAGTTCAAAGCACTTGCTTCATATTAGAAATTATTAAAAAATTAAAACGCCAGACCCCAGCTACTTACTGAGGAGCTGTTGAAATAAAATGATCTTATTTCAAAAACTACCAGTCCCAGAGGATGGAGCTGCAGCGCTTAGAGCGGTATCAAACTGCATTATTTCAACAGTGTAGAAGCACACCAAGCAAGTTTTCTTTCGTAACCTCACCCGACAAGCCTGTGATGGTTGTGGGACAGAGAGAAACCCCTTTCGCAAAGATCAGGCAAGCTTATATAGGCAGACTGCATTTTCGGATTTCTCCTTATACATACTCTCTAACATGGAGGGGGACCTTGGGGCCACCTGTGACCCCAAAAGCTATTTTTGTAGCCTTTGGCTACTCCAGACTGTCCTGTTTTTCTGGCTGAAAACCTCAATGAATTGCCACTCTTAGGACTGGCAGTTTCAGAGCCCCTCTGCATTATTTAATATTTTAAAATTACTCATTTTTCAAACCAAAAGTGGATGCATTTGGCATTTTTGACCATCCATTTTTTTGTCCCGAGAACAGAAAACCGCATCATCCCCCTCCCTACAGTTTCCCATTACTCTTCTTACAGAAAGCCGTACACTGATATTTTCAGATTTATAATTTTTTTTTAAGAAAAGACATGTAAAAATGGAAAGAATCCTTCCAAATGTGATACCGCGGACAGGAAAGCATCCTATCCTATTTCAGCTTAATTTTCTTTTTTTCAAAAACTAACAAGCAAAACCCATTGTATAAATCTGCCATCTTATGGGTTACTTCGTCCCCTCGCAAATTAAACTACTGTTGTAGAGAAAGCCATGTCCCAGATTCTCTTGAACTAATGTGAGATACTTGGTGGTTCTAATAATATTCAAAATTGGGCTATACAGATTCTGGCTGCTAATAAGCATCCTAATAAAAAGTTGTAGATCTAGAGATAATTTCATATTTCAAGTAACACGGCCATGCAATTTTAGAAGTAGTGATCATCAGAGTCCTATCTCTTCTGGGTTATGCTGGGAGCCCTGTTCCAAAACTGCCTCATACATGGTCACTTCCAAAATATAAGAATATGATTTGCTCTAGCATCTTAACATCTCCAACATTTCTCCCAAGAATTGTGATAAGTCTTTTGGAGCAAGATGCCACTGATCATTTTAGAAGAAGAAAAAAATCCCCTTCAAATTTATACTTTTTAAATAAGACAGTGTATTTTGGAAATTTCACTCCCCATTCTCATTTCTATACTGATGAATATTTGTCCCTCTTTATAAGAAATGGGCCAGCACTCTAGTTCAGGGGAATTAAAAAAAAGTACAAGCAATAACATTATGTAGGTTTTACAGATCAGATTTGGGATTACAATATTGGACTATCTGAGGCGCTGATTTAGTTTTCTGATACGTTAACCCACATTTAGATAATAGATGGCTTATAATGTTTTGTGTGTTTTATCCAGGTGCTGGAAATATTAGCATTCATCTGAACACACTGTCGTCAAGTCATTAAATTACTTTGTCGGTGTTAAAATGTTAAGAGAAAATGATTAATAGTTCATTACATCCATCATGATCAATATATGCAGTTTATTTATTAAAACAAATCTAAAAATATTTTTAAAATGCTCCCCTCAAACACTCTAAAATGAACTCCTCTTAGTTAATTTAAAGCGGAAGGTTAATCGTTCTGCAGAAATTTTTTAACATGGTCAGCATGTCACAATTAAAACCATGCGTTTCAAAATCGTACTTAAAAGAGTAACAAACAAAGGCTACCATATTATGTCCAAGCTCTGATTTAACCGATTTGTATGCTGCTTACCATATTGAAATGATATCTAGCTATGGCAAGTTAGATGTGGTTTATCCTGTGTTGGAGACGCATTTATCAGTGCGTCAGGATCCTTGGGTTTAGGGAAAGCAGGCTGGAAATGTAACAAAGCGTGCCTGAAAAGATTAGAGAGGGACCGTGAATGATGATGCGGAGAAGGGGGGGAGGCAGTGGTCCCGTCTCGACAGCATCACCTGCTTTCTTGGCAATAATTTAAAAAAAAAAAACTGCTGACAAAAGTGTCATTTTTTTCCTCCCACCATTTTTTTTCCCACTACTGGAAACTGGTTCCATTAACTCATCTGACTGACTGTTCATCTTCCCGGTGAGTTGAAAAGAGACCCAAATCTACACTTCATTTACAAGACCCTCTGCTGTTTGCGTCGCTAATGACCGTTCTAATTACAATATCTCACGGCTGCCTTTTTTCCCCCCCTTTCCTTTTTCTACCCAAAGGCAGCCCTATCCCGGCTGTCTCGTGACATTTCAGCGATTCGGGAAAGTGTGGCATCCAGCGAATGGGAAATGGGTCAGAATGAGAGGTGGAAGCTCTAGGATCCAGAGGGGGAGTTTTCACAGCCAGTGTCCATGCAAAGTGGGCTTCTTCCTCTTCCCATTCCCTCTTCTCTGGGTTCGAATGGGGGCGCTTGGGGCCTCCCAACTTTTAGGTAGAACCTCTTTGCTTGCCCTTTGAATCCCTTGGTTCATATTCTGGGCCTCATTCCCACTTGCGAAAAAAGTGGTTTGTAATCTAAATCGATGGATCCGTTTGACGTCAGAGCATGGTTCCCACTACATTTGCCCCGGTTGCATTTTTTCCCTGTAAAATAACCCACTTGTGGTTCGCATGCACGAATGAATCAGTTCAAAATGGACCTGCTCCAGCCGGCCGAAGGGCAAATGTAATCGATTCCGATCCACGCCTGGTTCACACTTGCACAGAATCGATTTCTCCAAAAAGATGCGGAAAACTTCAGTGTAAAAAAACCCCGCAGGTTGAATGGTTCTAGTGAATGCCCCCCCTTTATGAATTGTTTCAGTGAATTGATTCAAGTGGAACTAGGGTTATTTGAATTAGTTCAAACCAATTTGTGATCCAGTTTAAAAGGTAGTGGGAATCAGGCCCTAGTCTCTGGAGGCAGCAGAAATGAAGCTCTTTTGAAAGCGCTCCCACGGCTTGGATTCCTCTTGTCCTGGGGAATGAGGAGCGGGTGAGTTTTTTATGTTAGGAGGAGAGTTGGCGAAGTTGATGGGAAAGGAGGCCTTAGACAATCAGCATACGGAGACTGGATCATAATGGTTTAAGAGGCTCAGATGGTGGGATGAGATGCTTAAAGGATTTGTAGGGGGTGTCAGCATTTTGGGGGTTGGGAGGAAATGTTGAGAGCAGGGTCATGAATAAAGATTTATAAAACCACAAGGGAAGAAGCTACAGTGGATTAATTTTATTTATTCAGGTGACAAGCAAACTTCCTTCCTTCCTGCCTTTCTTTCTTTCTTTTGCCTAGTCAAGAGCTAAATTCTTTTGGTGTAATCTGCTGATGCCACATGCTGGGTCAACCCAATTCATTCATTTTTTTTTCTTTTCTTTCGCTCACGCATCTTTTCTAGCCCTCCCTCTATCCTACACCCTTCTCTCTGTGACACCCCTTTCTGCCCCTCCATTCTCTCTGACGCCCCTCCTCTCTCTCAGACACCCCAGTTCCTTCTCCATCAGATCCCATCTTTCTTCACTTCTTTCTCTCTGACACCCACTCCTTTCATAGCCCTCTTCGCCCTCCCTACAGCCAACAGGTCATGGTTGCCCAGGATCTGAACCGATGGCTTCCAGTAGTCGCCTTTTGAAATTAAGCCAAAGACCATCAGTACTCCATCTTCCCTACCATGAGCTGAAGGATGATGTCCCTACTTCCTTCTCTCCTGCCTCACCCCTCACCTTCTACCATCGCCCCTCCGTTTTCACAGACTTCAGATCTGCGGTTTTGATTATTTACGGAGCAACAACCTCCATTAAAGTGAATGGTGCACACACCTGTGACACGTGCACATGGCCGCAAGCAGGAGCATGAAGCCATGCAAATCTATGGGGCTTGAATATACCTGAATATCCAAATTTGGAACGGATCCCCCACAAATTTAGAGGGAGGACTGTAGGTTTTTCTCACTTTTGAGATGGAACAGGCTTCTCCGAGTTGGTCCTTTCCCAGTGTGTTGGCTTCCAGCGGCTGGGTCGATGGATGTTGCACATCTGGAGGGCAGCAGGTTGGGGAAAGTCCCTCTAACTGTGACAGCACATAGGTGAATTGGATGTGGCATCTTCAAATGGAGGCGCCCAGAGCTTGGGAGTAACTTCTTACCTGTAGTGAGTTACTTTTAGAGGTAGTGATGCCTTCTGTAATGTTGCTGCTTCCTCTTCCGTGTAATAAAGAAACATTTATGTTTTACTTTTTCTCGTGACCCTTGGGTTTCTTTAGAGGGGTGTGTGTGCCATTGCCTTCCCCTGAGGCTGAGGGAGTGTAAATTGCCCAGGATCACCTTGTGGGTTTCATGGCCTTGCCGGGAATCAAACCGTTCTCCAGAATCATAGCTCAACTCTCAAACCACTACACCATGCTGGCCCTCTAAAGCCAACTTAAGTCGCTTTTAAAAGAGGGTTGGACAAATGGTTGGAAGGTGTCATGTCAGATAATAGCCAACATGGCAGCTTTTGTAGCAGAGCTGAGGAAAGGACCCATTTTTCACTTTTATACAGGAATGGAGCTTAATATTATAAGCAGCAGAAATATCCCTAGACGCCTTTCCTAGCCTGCAGGAAAAGCCAAAAGCTGGAGGATGCCTCATGATTTTCTACCCTCCAGATGCATGACCCGTGCTCCAGCCCGCTTCTAAACATGGTCCTTTTCTGTCCCTTGGTGAGATCAAGGCACTTGGTCAAACTGACCTGCCAAACCCTGAACAGGGCATCCCATCCAAACCTTCCTCAGGTGGATCCCGTTGGCCCAAAATCTGTGTTTAACGTCCTTTGCATCAGACAGTAACTTGGTTGCCTTCCATGGGAGATCTCCCCTTTGAGATTTCAGCCAGCTGAGGCACGTTTGGCAAGTGTCTTTGAGGTTGTAAGGAGTCGCAAGTTTTCAAAACTAAAATGAAGCTTTCAAAATGCTTGGGAGTATTTTTGGCCCTTCATTACTTCCTACAGCTTAACGTAGTTCTAAAGGAAATAGCACTGGAATCTATCTATCTGTCAATGAATCAATCAATCAATCAGTCACTCTCTCCCCTCCCAAAATGTTTTCCCCAATTTCGGAGAATACTAGCTATTTCTTAATCTGAAAAAGGATGTGGGCAGTGGCTTCAGCCATGGATTTCAGTGGGCTGAGAAGACATTGGGTCTCCCCATATCAGAAATTCACTCCTGCTACTGCTTCCTTTAGAAATAAGCTCGCTGTAGCATGTCAGGAGGTATATTCCACCCCTGCCCTTACTCCTCTACTTTCATTCATTAATTTTTTTTCCCTGGAGGTTACCAAGGCGATGTTATTGATGACGCCGATAATAGTAATGGGGGGGGGGATGTGGCCAATGATTTTCCTGAATTTGCTAACCGGATTTTGCGCTAACAAGAAGGGAAATTCTTTTCTCTCCTTTCTCTCCAACCCCCCACAAAACAGATATTTCCTGTGCCGAGTGAAGAGTGTTCAAATTACCTCTCAGTGTCCACCTCTGGCTGTCCGCATTCTTGTAATGATTTCATTAGCTTGAATTATCCACGTTATTTTCTTGTAATGGGATTAGCCGCGCCGGAGTCATCTGAAGAGCAAAGGGCCGGAGGGGGGGTATGTGTATTTGTGTGTGTGTGTGTGTGGAGGGGGGATGCATTTCCCGCATGTTTTGTTAACTCCTATGGGGGGTGGAACTGACCACGGTTGGGGCCGGGGGCAAAACTATTTGGCAGAGACTCTTCCTTGGGCGAGAAAGGGACGCAGTGAAGAATGGGACTATTATTCCCCCATAATCGACCAATTCGCACAAGGCAGAAGTGGCCAAGGATAGTTTTGAAGGGAAACGCTATTTTGCAGTGGTTAAAAGAGTGAACGTGATTGAACAGGGGTGCATTTTGCTGAGATGAAGCCCATCAACCTGGGATGCTGTTGTGCCGTAAAAGGAGCGGAGTGTTATTTCATCAAAGTTCATGAAGCCCGTGGCCAACTGTGGGTTCTAAGCATGCTTTCTGTGTCTTGTCTCTCTGTTCGAAATCAGGGGCGTGTGGGTGGTTTGCAAGGCTGGTGTTAAATTGGCCAAGTTGCTGCCATATATTCCGTAATTAAAAATGGAAGGTGAGAACGTTGTATGAAGCCTCCAAACTCAGCTTCCAGTGGAGGATGGACATTTGGCGAAAATACAAGAAGAGATCACTCTTTGGTGTTACTGCTGCCTGGGAGCTGTGGTCACTAGACACGTTGGCCAAGGGGCATGGCGTTGCTGCCACCCCCTGCAACACACAGTGGCATTCTTTGAACATCCCTAGAGTATGCCACAAGAAAGTAAGCATGTAGAACCTTGCACGTTTTATGTATACAAAGAGGTTTTGTTCCTAATCAGGAAAAAAAATTCCTTTTTTCAAAAAAGAGTGAAGACTGAAGAAACTGTATATGTTTAACATCGAATACCTGAAAGGATGTCATGTGGAAGAGGGAGCCAGCATGTTTTCTGCTGCTCCAGAGACTAGGACACAAGCCAGTGGATTAAAATTAGAAGAAAAGAGATTCCACCCCAACATTAGGAAGGACTTCTTGACTTTAAGAGCTGTTTGTTTGACTGTGGAGCATGGCTGGGATTTATGGGGAAGTTTCCATGCGAAAGAACATCACTGCCATTGAGGGCTTATGTCAAGTCAAGGATACAAATATAAGCTGTGATGTCCATCTGATACAGAAGCCTAAAAGCCTGCAGAGGAGGAATGAACAGGGGCATTTAAATCAGATTTTAAGACCTTAAACCTGCATCCCCTGGTTTAGAAGCAGCATTGTTTTTCCGGACCTCAGCTATGCCCTCTCTGTTCATCCTCAGAAGTCTTCTCATAGTGAGAGCAGGCAACAGTTAATCAAATATTCTTACTCATAGTATGTCTGTCCCCAAGATGTATAAATCTGTGAAAATCTGGTTCCCCTTAGCTAAAGGTTTTGTTTTGTGCTCTGGTTGCTTTCTCAGTTTCCAGCCATGGCGAACCTTCCTGGGGTTTGCATCGCCATCCAAAATTCTTGTTGCCAGTACTGTTCTTTCCAAAACTCTTGTTGCCGGTACTGTCTGGTTTCCTTCATCGCTCGGACTGCAGGAGGTTTCTCTTCAAATTGGGGGAAAGAGCAAATGTTGCTCCCCTCCCGCGGGCACCTCCAAGTCAAGGTGCCCAAAGGTACCCAAAGCAAGCCAAGTTACTTTGGCACAGGAGGCAGAAATTCCTTCAGGTGTCTCTCCCCAGTTCTAGCAATAAAATACAATAATAAGAGCTAGCTAATGATTTCCAGTGTAGCATAGTGGGGTTGAGCGTCGGACTATGACTCTGGAGACCAGGGTTTGAATCTCAGCTTGGCCATGAAAACCCACTGGGTGACGCTGGGCAAGTCACACGCTTCCAGACTTAGAAGAAGGCAAGGGCAAACCCCTTCTGAAGAAACTTTCCAAGAAAACCCTAAACCTAAATCGCTTTAGGGTCGCCATAAGTCGAAAACGACTTGAAGGCACACAATGACAATGATTTCCTGCTCTTTCTTGAGTCAAAAAAATCTGCTTTTGGAGGCAACTAGCTCATTTTATCTAAAGATAGGGCTCAAATTGCTGTCCTGGCTCTCTGTCAGGCCTCTTGTAGGCATCTAGCACCGCTGGTGCAGAGATCTTTTCACGCTTTTGGGGCCAAGGCTGGGCCCATCAACACAGACACCAGCCCTGCGTCATATTTGGGCTGGACAAATGGAAACCCCATTTTTACAATTGCCACGGCCTTCTGGAGATACAGAGGCAGCATTGCCCCGAGGCATTTGTGAGAACTGAAATGGTCTTGTGGGAACCCTGAAAATGGCTGCGATCAGGTGCACCTATGGTGCTTGTGAGAGTAACATGCGTTGTGAATGGAGTCTACATAAGAATATGGCTGGGGGTGTTTTTCTTTCCTGCGGAAGACTGAGCAGCTTGCTCGCCTGGGTCGCAACGAAGGGAAGTGCTTTTGCAAATAATCAAATTGGTGAATAAAATGGATTTCTGGAGGAAACGCTCAGTTTTGGGGGAGGGTGTGTTTGCAAGCCCGCACGCCTCCGTGTGCATGTTGGTGTGGGCACAAATGTGTCACAGTGATTGGGCAAAGTGGCATTACTGAGCGAATCTGTTCCAATGGCCCATTTGCCATCTGTGACTTCTGGATTGCCTTTTTAAAATCCTCCAGAGCTGGCTGGAAACTTTTCTGGCTCCATCCGGTTATCTTGGATTAGTGGAGTGTTGTTGGGGTTTTTTTTTAAGGGTTGTTTTGAAAGATACAGACTTTAGACGAAGGCGATCAAGGAGAAAGGATGTCTCTCACATCAGGGAAGGGGGACCTTTGGCCCTTGGGCCTGATCCAGGGACCCTTTCACACCACACAATTGTAGCAGTATGATTCCATTTCAACTGCCATGGCTGCATCCTATGGAATCCTGGGGGGGGGGGGGTTGTAGTAAGTTAAAAAGGAATCATAGCACTATAATTCTGTAGTGTTCCTTTAACCTCATGCCCTTTAGAGGCTGTTGACTCCAATTTCCATCCACTCTGGCCATGGCTGCTTGAGTCCAGTGGCATGGGGAAGGCATCAGGTTTGGAGAAGGCTGGTGTAGGTGCCATTCAACAAAATGGACCCGTGGTCAGACTGGGACACCGGAAGCTGCCGGTTATTATGTTCCTGATTCAGTTTTTGGCATTTCTGGTAAAAAGGATCATAGCAAGCCAAAGTTTCCCTAGGTCCATCCCAAGACATTTTTGTTGCCTGAGACAGAGCAGTATATGACACACACCAAGTTAGAGTGTGTATGCCCAAAAGCAGCCAGATTTTCCTACAAGTGCTCCTCTATTCCTAGCAGTAGAAAATCGAATATCTGCTGAGGTTTGGTTCCAGGATCCCCCGCCTCCCATGGATGCCAAAATCGAAATCCATGGATGCTCAAGTCCCGTTAAATACAGTGGCCTAGTCAAATGATGTCCCTTATATAGAAGGACAAAATCAAGGTTCATGTGTTTTATCCAGGTGCAAATTTCCTTTTTTGAAATTTATTTTCACGCTTTGGATGCTGGAATCCACGGGTAAAGAATCCGTGGATATGGAGGGCCAAGTGTAAAATTAAATCAAATAGCTAAAAATACCCTGCCCTTTCAGGGCATACCCAGTACCATCCCTTACCTAATGATGGGACCAGCATGGCATTAAACAACGTCTCGGATAAGGAAATCTGTACAGATGAGTGACATGCTGACCGAGGTGGGATAGATCACTCCCTCCTCTTCTAGACTGCCGGTTTTCTCTGTTGGTTACAGAGGGAGAGCTTCTTTCTCAACAGGCAACGTGGGACTATTAACTTCCAAATTCTACTCTCAGACTAGACAATGCTGGGCTAGGTGGAGTAACAGACAGATGTATAAGGCAGCTTCCTAGCTATGCTCCCTATGATATATGGATATTGCTATTAATGGGGGTGAATAAATCCTCTCTGTATCTCTCTTCCCAATTCTGTAACCCTCTTCTGCCACCCGCCCAAAGCCTGTTGGCTCTGTTTTATGCATTAATCTTGAATGCCCATTTTCAAGGTTGTTGTGGTTTGTTTAATGCTTAGGGAGGCATGCATAACTGGTTGCCTTGGACAGCACACTGTCCAGCCTGGCAAAGTATGCGCTGGTTTATGTCTGTGCATGTGTGCGGGCTTGCTTGCTCTCTTTTCAAGAGCTTCCCCGCCCGTTCCTCTATTCGTGCTCCCATCTGCATACAAATAGGTACTTGGTGCACATTGTAACCACCACCATTCAGGAAAACTATAATTATTTGGGGAGCCCATCAAAACACAACTCCCACCCGGGCACAGATGTAGACCCCGCCGACCAACCCCGTCCCAGGCTGCAAAACAAATTAGAAATGTGAGAACTCTTCTTGTTGATCAAAACATAAATTATGCTTCACAGACGGGGCGCATTGTGCTCTGGAGAGGGTAATTGGTGCCTCCTCCCACTCCTCAAAAGGTGAACATCATAATTGGAAAAGAGAGGTGTTAGTGGCTCGCTTGGGCTTGAGAGGGGGGCATTAAAGCTTTCCTCCCCTGTCATTTTCGCAGCTTCGGGGATGTCAATGGCCGTGTTATGGATTCTAATTATCAACACAGTGGGGGAGAAGGGGGGGGAGCATGCCTCTCTCCATCGTGGAGCCCTTGGTTACCCCATTGTTCTCCCCGGCTTGCCGCTCAGCTGCGCAATGGGGAAGCCTATCGGAATTCTCCCTCTGGACCCTTGTGGTGGCTCTCTGGAAAGCCACCGCCTCACCAAGCCGTCCTTGCTTTTCTCCAACCTCCGTGGGCGCCCGTCCAAGCTGTGGCCCCACTTTTGTGCAGCTTGGGTCAGGGCCACTTCCATGTGCAAGCGAGGGCCCCGTTGAATGTGGAAGATCCCTCTCCGACGACGGCGTTCCCAACGAAATTCCCAGACTGTCTAGGATGTTTTACCCTAGAAATGTCCACAGGTTATATCAGAATCCATAATTTTAATTTCTACGAAGCTTGAACGTTTCAAAAAATATCTGGTGGAAAATTGGTAATGCATCTGACTCCCGTGAGCGGGAGGTGTTTATCTACAGATCAGTGGTTCCTGACCTTTGGCCCTCCAGATGTTTTGGACTTCAGCTCCCATGATCCCTCACTGTTGGCCGAGTTGGCTGATCTGGAGTCCGAAACAAATGGAGGACCAAAGGTTGGGAACCACTGGTCTATATGGAAGAGCATGCAAGTCACACAAGTGGTATAGCCCAGACATAAGGGAAGCAGTCTGCTGACCTCCAGATGTTTCAGGGGAGAACTATAACTTCTAGCAGTCCTGGCAAGCATAGGCAGTGGTTCGGGGTTGTCAAAGTTGCAACCCACATCACCCTAGAGGTCGCCAGGTCTACCCTTGAGTTAACCACCTCATTGAAATCTAGCCCTAAAATCAATTCAGTATTGCCCTGGTCTTCCCACTGACGATCATATCTGCAGTACTGTATATTTTCTTCATTTTATTTTAATATGTTTAAATCCCACCTTCCTTCCAAAGCGGTGCATAGGCACACATGCCTCTTACACTTGATCCTCACAGCAACCCTGTAAAGTAGGTAGGTTAAGCTGATCCAGGGTCATCCAGTGAGTTTCAGAACTAATCAGGATTTGAATCTGGCTCTCCATAGTCCTAATCAAACATTTTGATCAGTATATTGCATTGTTTTTGCTGCTTATTTAGAAGAGTGTTGTTGTTTTTTAAATGTAGAAGAGTGTTATACCATTGGTGTAGTATAATAGTGAGATTCTTGAAATTGGGTCTAAGTTCCAGTACTCATGCTGTTCTGAAGTATGATGGGTCATTTTGGATTATTCAGCCATGCAACAAGCCCCTGACAATCTGAACTTCTTGGGGGGAAAGTGTAATGGATAGTCTCTCAACCTACAGTATATGTTCATGTATAAGTCTAGAAATTTTATTCAAAAAATCAGCCCCAAAATATAGGGGACATCTCCCCCCCCCAAAAAAAAATCAGCCCCCAAAATCATAGGCCAGCTTATCTACAAGTCAGTGTAAATTGTACCTTATCAAAAAAGGAACAATCCCCTTCTCTGAGCAGAGTAGTAAAAAATGCACCTACGAGATGCACCAACCCAGCGTTCTTTGGCATCGCTTTCCTTTGCTTCATCCTTTACATCCTTTTGTGACATGCCTCTAACTTCTACCCCTGACTTACCAACGGGTTATATCAAAATCCATAATTTTATCCCCAAAACTGCCCTTGACCTATACATGTGGTCGACTTAGCATGTGTGCTATACAGTAACCTTGAGAGGGTTTTTGTAATGAACAGACGTCAGCGCCGCACTAAACTATGGTTTAGCACATGCGTAAGGAACCTGTGGCCCTCCAGATCTAGTTGAACTGTAGTTCGCCACCATGGATCCACTGTGTCCACCATTTCTGACCATTGGCCATGGTAACTGGGGTTTGTAGGAGTTGATGTTCCTCAGCTTCACCAAGTCTCTTTCTCTGTTTTAGTATTCCACACATGAGCCTTGGTCTTGGGTGCTCGCCTTTCTTCTAGTGGCTGCATGAAGACCAGGAACATTCCCATGCGCGCGCACACATTTAACTGGGCTTTATCAGCGCATCCAAATCCAGGCAAACTGTGGTTAACATTAGCTACAGTTTAAGACGAGAAGCTAATTTTAAACAGAGCTTTATTATCTCGGTTTGTCTCCCTAAGCCATAGTTGACATTCAACAGAGTTCATCTGTATTTACCATAGTAGGACATGCTTAGTTTAAAAACAAGCAAACAGCAGATGCACAAGCTTCCACTGCAATCCACAGTTACACTAGGAAAGGAAAAGAGAGATGGAATTCATATGAATCCAAAGCTTGTCCAGTTAACATCAAATCATAATTTAGTGTTGTGTCCCAACAAGGCTTTTCTGTTTTAGTACATGTAGGCTGTTGACTTATGGTGACCCCATGAATTTTTCCTAGGGTTTTCATAGGCAAGGAATACTCAGAGGTGGTTTTGCCAGTTCCTTCCTCTTAAATAGAGCCCACAGCACCTGAGATTCATTGGCAGTCTCCCATCCAAGTACTAACCAGGGCTGAACCTGCTTAATTTCCAAGATCGGATGGCACCTGGTGCCTTTAGGGTATTTAGGCCCTTGTTATGCTCCTTATATTATTATGGTCAGAACTGGACTTGAATCGTCAAGCCGGCTTGGCCATTGCTAGCAAGGAAACCTCTTTGGGTTTTGTTCAGCCCCCTTCTCCCCCACCGCTGCCAAGATTACATGTAGCATTCCTGCTGCTTTAGGCTCCGGCGTGCTTATCCTCCAATGCTGCGTCGTCTCCCTTGTTTTAGCTTGTTTTGTGTTTTTGTTTCTGGAACGCCGTTTCAAAGAAAGGAGAGAGATGGAAGAGGAGGAAGTGGGAAGGGGGGAGGCTGTGCGCTCCGAGGAGGGAGACGTGCGGATTCATTTTGAGGCTTCATAATACTCCACTTACGCACAGCGCAGCCTGAGGAAATTCAGGAGATGGATGCCTGGTCATGCCGGCGGTGCAGCGGGTTAACTCCCTGGATTTAGCTTCTATCATTTCACGAGAGCGTTTACGGCACTTTACCGTGTTTATTCCCAGGCGCACGCTGCTCTGGCCCGTTGGCTTCTCTGGGCCCTGCGCCTCTGTGTGCGGGGAGATTGTCAGATAAAACAGCACACCTAGTCAACCAGAGACCCCGTTAAATATTCATCGTCTCCAATTTGTACAGAGGTGTCGATAAATGGACCTGGAGCCAGGCAGAAGGCGGCCGACTTTTTGCAGCCGTTTTCTCGTGGAATGTCTGGGGCGGAGGCGGGGAAGAAGGCCCTATGGGGCAGCTTGCCCTGCACCCTCTATATGCCCCCCCGACAATCAGATACACCCCCTGACGTAATGAAACCCCCAACACACATGAAACAGACGTGCACAAAATGTCACATAAAGATGTATACGGCCCATTCCTGTCTTTGTAGCCTTTCCCCAATGCTAAGGTTAGAGTTCGAGACAAGCCTTCCTAGACATCCAGAAACTTGACTGGTAAGGTCACCCGACTCCCAGCTGTGGGAACAACACACCAACCCACATACACACCACTGAATTAGGACAGAATCCGGCCTGCCACCCTCGGAGAGCCGTTGCTGCCAATCAAAGATGACAGCGCCGGGTAGGATGGGCCAGTTGTCTCGACTCCGTATAAAGCCGTTTCCTCTATTTCCAACTGGAGCTTGTGCACAAATCAGCTCCCTGCTGTTTTCCTCGCAGCTTTCTTGATTTCAGTAAACAAGAGTTGATTAGTGTGCAAACTGGAGGCAGGAACTTAGGAAGCTGCCTTAGATGGAGTCAGACCAGCGGTTTATCTAATCCAATCGCTGGCTCTCTGAGGCTTTCGAGCAAGATTGTTTCCTGGCATTCCCTGGTAGTCTTCTGTCCAGGTATTAACCAGGTGCGACCCTGCTAAGCTTCGGAAGTCAGACAAAGCTGTTCAGGGCGGCGTTATGGCACTGGGAACAAATACTGGGGCTGAGCATAGAATCGTGTCCTTCGGCAGCTCTGTGTTCATTTTCCCGAGCAGCTGTTTCGCACCCGGATCTGGTTGGTAGGCCTCGGGAGTTTTAGCAAAACAAGACAAGCCAAAAGATCTTGGGCTTGGAACAGTTTGCCTTTGTTGCAGTATTACGAACTCTGGGGTGGGAAACAGAAAAGAGAGAGGGAAAGAAAGAAAAACATGATAAAGCTGTAGAATATTAGACTTGATATGGAAAAAGTAGGTAGGGAGATTTACACTCCAGAGTAGAAACCAAGGAAGGTGAATGGCAGGAGATGGAAAACAGAGGAGTGGAAGGCTTTCTATGCACAAGGCATAGTTAAAACTGCCAAATTTGCTACAAGCTGTTGTGGCCTCTGACTTGGATATCTATAAAAAGAGGATAAACGCCGCTTTGATAGCCTTGGCTGAAGAGCGGGGTATAAATAATAATATTTATTATTATTATTATAATAAAATAAATGCACAGAGTATCTACCGGTCACAGTGGCTGTATCCTACCTTCCATATCAAAAGCAGTCCAAATAGGAAAACCAACCTCACTTGCTGGTGGGCTTCCCAGATGGAGCCTTTGGGCCACTCTGACAAACACGACGCTAGCCTAGCTTGCCTTTTTAGTCCGTTCCAGTACAGCTTTTCTTATATTCCTAATGCATAGAACCCAGCGGACTACAGCATGCCCAGGCCCACCTTAGCTTAAAAACCAAAAATTATGTCATGAGTTACACCAGGATAGGAAGCACTGGGAAGGATACACTCATCACAAACCTGGTACAAACCCTCAATATGAGGAAATTGGAAGGAAAAAATAGCAGTTACTTTAACCAAGTCATCCCCTTGGTCTTTCTATATCAATACTGTCAGTGCTGATCGGCAGTACTAAGCATAAGAAGCAATGATAGGGATTGCAGAGCAACAACTGTCACATATTTCTCATCTCTGCATCAGCATTTTTGGACACCCTTGCAAAGGGAAAGATCTGTCCCAGTCACACTTGAGAACGTGGAAAACTTTCTCAATGCTGCAAAGACGAGGTTGAGACTTGTGACCTGTGTTGCAAATGTAAACTTTTTGTCTCATCAATGTCTTCTTTGTCCTTCCTTGCCCTTCCTTCAGCACCTTTGGAGAACTGAAGACGGTCCGGCTCCCGAAGAAAATGGTTGGAACCGGGACGCATCGAGGTTTTGGGTTTGTGGATTTCATCACAAAACAGGATGCTAAGGTGAGATGCGACCTGTTCCTTCTCCCTTATATTTGACTGTGAGAGGAGGAGCAGTTGAAAGGTACTTCCAAGCAGTGCTGTTTTGAGGAAAAAAACCCAGTTTGTTCCTGATCATTGTGAGGTTCCTATGCATTGATTTATAAGCAGAGATGTAAAATTTCAGAATGTTTTGAAACCACAGAAGTAAAACATTTTTGGGGTTTTGAGGATTGAAGTGAATGAAAACTTTCAAGAAAACTGAAAATGGTAACAGTAGCATCTTTTATAGATTGGAAGTCCCTTTCTTACTTTGGGAACATAAAATGCTTTGTATGTAACTAGACTTTGGCATTTGTCCATATAAAAAGATATGAAAAAAAGGATACCAAGACCAGGAACTACAGTGATCAGATACTGTACATTGCCTTACATGACAGTCATCTTCTTAAATAGTTCTTAGAAATAATTTGGAGGAAGTCAATACACAAATATCTTGTCTTTAATATTTTATTCATCATTCTAAAAGAAAACAGTCCAAAGTCAATGCCCCTCTTTTTTTAAAATATTCTATTTTTTCAGAAGAAAAGTGTTTCGTTATAAAACAGAATAAACAGAATAAAAATTGCCAATTAAATTGATTAAATAAATATGAAGGGGGCAGTTGACTGAAGTCAGGCTCAGACTGATAAAGTCAGGGTCCTCAAACTATCCATTGCCATTACTTCTTTACCCTTGGAGTGAATGTGCACATTAAGCATAACACATCTTTAGATCAGGATCAAAGTTGGTGAAATCAAAAGAGGAGAATTATATACATTGGCGAATTGGTATCTAGTCCTCTGAAAGCATGTAACAGACTTGCAAAATTGTTACTGGACAACACTCTGTCATTGCAAAAGTTTCTTTGAATCACATCCTATACATAGACCCTGCTGATCATCTTGAGTGGTCATCTTTTCATCTTCTATCCGCTGAAAGGGACCATCACCGTACTCCTGTTCTTTGTATTTATCGGTTTTGTACATTGGTGACCAATTCATTGTGAAGCCTGAGGATTCAAGAACAATGATGCAGAACAAATAGCATTAGAGCAGTAATTATTTTGAGTGCCCTCGTTGCTTTTCTGGAGGGCCACCTTTGAAAACGGCGGCCTTGTCTTCACATTAGTTTTTCTTCTTTCCTGCGTCAAAGCTACTCTGAACTCAGGTTGCAAGATCTCATGAAACCAACTAACCCTGCTGCTGTTGTTGAGCAGCCGTTGAATCATTGGACTGCCAGACCTGGTGTCCCTTTTTGCAATATTTTGCTTTATGTCCTTTTCCATGACTAGCAGACAGTGAATTGGAGCCACCTCCAAGGGGCATCTGTGCCCATTGTTGAACCTCACTTAGTTTACTTTCGGTGCCCGACGATAGCATGGTCTTCATTTTCCTCCTGGGTTTGATGAACTACTACATCTCTTTCTTTGGCCGTGAGGGGGTGCTGTTCTTCTTGATTTTTTGTTTTGGGGGTTTCTTGTCAAACTAGGGACATCCGTGCCACCGCCACCCTGCCTTCCTTTTGTGTTTTTACTGTGACAGCTCCTTGACTATGTCGTTTTTTTCCCTGTCGATTCTATGGAGACTGCGTGGTTTCCTTTTGACTTCGGGACAGCCAAAGAAGGAAGTTCCCATACTTACACACACTCTCTCTCTCTGTCTCCTTTCTGCCTTCATGCCCCATTGTTTAAATGGGCAAAGGTGTGTGGATGTCTCTAAATCATAGTTCAGCATTAGGTGAACAAATGGACAATCCTTGGGATTGTGTGTCACACTGCCTTTCCCATCCAGCCCTGCTGTACGATACTTTTATGACCTTGTGCATGATGTTAAACCACAGTTGGACTTTACAACCTTCCTTGTGTGAGTGTGTGTGTCGTGGGCTTATATATATGTGTATGTGATATTATTTCCCTTGTCCTTATTCTGTTTGCGTGGTTCCCCCAAGTGATGCCTGGTGTTGGATGGCATTAAAAACTCAGCTGCTCTCGATAACCCAGAAACCACCCTTTCTGGAACGAAGCTCAGCCCTCTATCAGGAGCTCAGCTGGCACCATGTCCTCAGCCGGAGATGCCTCTTTGTTTTTTAGGAAGGATGAGAAACCTATCAACAGCTTAATGTTGACGGTCTTTTGTGTCCCATTAATGGTTTTGCCTTGGGGCTCTATGGGCTGAGCATTTAATAGGGCAACAGGGAACGAAGAGGCAGAGCGGTCCCTGTCCCCCAAATTAAGAGCATTTATATCTGGTGAGCCATGTGCCCCCTGGGAGGTGAACTCGGTGGCCCTGCTTCCTTGATCTATGGCATCCACCCCTCTGGAACCCAGACAGTTTCCGCCCTCCTTGCATCTTGAAACTACACACACTCATGTCAGAGAGACTCCTGGGACATCTGGAATTTAAGTCCCAAGACAGATATTGTTGGCCATCTGGGTGTATGGATACTGTACCCCAGGGTGGGTAAAGTGCAGTCCTTGGGCTGCATAAAGCTCCCCTTCCCAAATGGTTCTGTGACCCTCAATACTGCCTCCCCTAAAATCCCCAAATGAACTTTCTCTGGTCACAAAAGCAGGTGAACTTCACTTCTTGGAAGCCCACACATGCAGCAACACATACAACTTAACAACATGCAACTTAATAACATGTAACTACTTAAAAAGTTTGCAACGCCTTAGTTTGCAACACCTTCTTGTACTACTTAACAGCAAAGAATGCTCATTTTCAAGAGTGAGAAGTGGGTATCTGACAACTTCAGGAAGCTTTGTTTTATTTTTCAGTAGTCCCCTACAGTCCCCAGAGGGTCCCAAGGTATAAAAGTGACCTCTGGAGCTGCCACAGTTGCCCATCCTGGCTTTGCAGTCAGGTTGACAGGTGCTTCGTTCACTGTGTTGTCTGCTTCTCTGTCTTGTTAAACATGCACAGGACGTGGATGTGCATTTTAGGGAAAAGACACCCTGTCCCTGTCCCCAGCAACTAATACATAGGGGTTCCCTTAGCTATTCCTCACCTGAACAGCGGACCCAAGAACCAGACCAAGAAGGTTAACATTCAGAAGGGAGGGGTTGGCAGAAGTTGGTGGAAGGATGCAAACTTTTTTAAAAAGAAACCTAAGGGGGCACCCCCATCTCCAAAAGTTTTTGCCCAATGAGGACTGTGCATGTTCAAACAACCACAGAATATTGACTATTGAATAAAATACGGAAACTGTGGGTAGAGTGTCATAGGATTGCCTGCTTGAGTGCCTTCAGGTGTTATGCGACTCCAGTTCCCATAAGTCTGTTTCATCCTAGTCAGTGGAAAGGGAAGAGGGGGGTTATAGTTCTTCAACATCTGGAGTTGTTCTTTAATACATATTAAAAGTTTTATAATATAAATCTCAGGGCAGTGTACAATTAATCAGTTTTTAAGACAATGGTTTTAAAAGATTAAAAATATATTAACTCATTTATCTCTTAAAAACCCAGATGGTTTAGAACCAGTTTAAAACAATTTAAAATAATGCCATACGTGCAGATTGGATGCAGGTCAATTAAACCTCAAAAGGTGTTACTAAAGAGCTGTGTTTTGACTTGGCAAAAAAATGACACCCGCTTTGGTGCCATTTGGGCCTCTAAGAGGAGGGTATGCTAGAACCAGGGTGGCACAGCAGAGAAGATCCTGTCCTATTTCATCCTGCAATGCATTGCCTTCACCCACCGGGACATAAGAGAAAGTCTCTTCCAAAAGACCTCAATGTGGATCACTCTCTAGTGACCATAAGGACTGCCAAAATAATCCAAACCCTCTAAAAAACAAACCGAAACATTAGAAAAAGCTGGATGCTTAGTTTTTTTCTTGGCAGGGATGCCACTGCAACCTATTTAAAAGGTAAATTTCCCCTCCACAAGTCCTCCAGGAATGGGCAATTCACCCTCTCCTTTTTTCAGCTGAACAAAGACTAACAGTCTTGGGAGCCTGGAAAGGATGGTAGCTGCATGCATCCCAAGGCCCACAATTTTAAACGGTGGTATGGAATTGGGTAGGTTTTGTAATCGTGCCGCGACGCTCTGCCTGGATGATGCCTCCAGAATCCGGCGGCACCCCAGCTGTTCTAGCTCTTGCGCATACAGACGGGCATATGCCATTCTTTCTCTCACATTCACCCGCTCCCTCGTAGCTGACGCTGGGAAGTGAGAAATTAAAAAGTACAAATTACCAAATGAGAGTCTACAATTAGAGCCACAGTTGCTTGCCAGGGCTAGAGTGGCTGTTTCTGCCAACGCAAACAGGCATCACAACTCCCTGCAACTGACTCCTCCTCCCCATCTCCCCCTCCCCATGCCAGCGTAGTGTTTGTTTAAGTCGACACGTTGCTCTGCTAATTGGGTAACATTCAGTGTGAAAATAGGCATTTAAAAACACAGGCAACAGCGGAAGAAGCGGCACGAGCAAATAAAAACAAGCGATGTTGCAAGAGCGCAAGGCATCTCAAGCTTAGGAGAAGCCAAACATAACAGAATAGGAATAGGAAATCTTCCCCTCCTTGCCCATTTTTTTCTCCAGTGAAAAATGAAATGGAGAAAGGAGTGCATTTGGGATTCACGTATGTGTTGTCTCATCACTTCAAAAAGTTGCATATTATAAGTCATATGTTATTTCCATATTGTGCCCTCCCTATGAAGTTTGATTCATGCAAGATTTGGCTGGCGTCACCTGGAGATGGGAGAGACGGCTGGAGGGATAGCAGATTTTATAAAACAATCCGACATTGTTCCGTGTGTTTTCTCTTTCTACAGAAAGCCTTCAACGCCCTCTGCCACAGCACCCATTTGTACGGCAGGAGACTAGTCTTGGAATGGGCTGACACGGAGGAAACAGTGGAGAATTTGCGGCGGAAAACAGCTGAACATTTTCATGGTACTGTAGCATATGCCAATAACTACGGGTTAGGTAGTACACATAGAGGAGTCAACCACTAGCAACCCCAAAATGGATTCTTTTGTCAACTGCTTGTTCCTTGGAGTTGCCAGTGGTTTCTGATGCATGTGCTGGGAAGGCCCTAGTGTGCCACAAAAGGAGGCCCATTGCTCCCTGCCAGAGCACATGAATTCTTTGTAAAAGGTCCCAAGTTCGATCCTGGGTTTCTTCATGTAAAAGGAACAGGGAAGAGGTTATGGGGGAAGCCATCTGAGACCTTGGAGAACCACTAGCAAAGTTATTGGCTTGATCAGGACAAGGGAAGCTGTGTGCCCCATGCCCCAGATGTTGATGAATTATTACTTCTATCATCCTTCACCACTGGCCAGGCTAGCAGGGGCTGATGAGAATTGGAATCCAGGAATACTTGGTGAACCCCAAGTTCCTCAGCCTGGGCCAGATGGACAAAGAGTCTGAGTTAACCAAAGACAACCTCTCACAGTCCTGTGATATTGGATGGGAAGGGTCAGAAAGCTGGCTCCATTTAGTAATTATTCAAACAGAAACAGAAAGTGAGGCATAATCTGTCTAAAACAGAATGATGTTATGGTTGGGTGATGGATTTTATTAAGTGCACGCAAGGGACCATTGCAAAAAGTTTAGTTCTACACGGCAATAATATTCCCCAAGTAACTCTCGAGTCTCAGTGAGAACAGAAGTGCTGTGGTGCTCTCACATGAGGATGTTTCTGACAAAGCATGCATATGTTCAGCTTTGAACCTCATAATTTGAGCTTCTCAGCTGTCCTCTGCCCTGAATTTCTAGGGTAGTCTTGGGCTAAGTTGATTTGTATTTTTTCCTTCGTTAGTTAGTCCTTATACATGTAACACCTTTCTGCAAATGAGTTCAAGATAGGAAATAATGCTCCCCTTCCTCGCTGCTTGACAATAACCCTGTGGGGTTGAGAACAGCCTACAGTAAGCAAGTGATTTTTGTGTCTTGGCCTCAGTGGTAATAATACTTTTGCCTTGTAAGGAACCATTGAGAGAATCCAATCCAGCGCCAGGATAGAGAAGCCCTCTGCCCTCAAGATTCATGTGGGCCTGATGGGGTCTTGCGTTACTGGTCGGCAGCTTTTGGTAACCGTCTTTGTTTCCCACCATTGTATTGTTCCAGCTCATTTGAGGGGAAGTGACCACAGCCACAACAATGTGAGGCTGCCACGTTTTGGCGGTGGCGGTGACCATTTTATTCCTAAGTGCTCCGGAGTGACTCTTGGTCCTATATAGTGCCAGAAGTAATAACGGCAGTTTAGAGTAGTCTGCCCCTGCTAGGAGCATTTCTGTTTCCACTTTAGTTTTTGATCAAGTCCACAGCAGGCATCAGTGCTGGGTTCCCACTTTTGCTGCCTGCTCCCTGCTAATGTAGGACAGGAGAGGATGTATCCCTGCTGATCATGGAAGCAGCACAGTTCCCTTTCCACCTTCTGTGTTTCAAGAGACCTCCAAGATCTCTGTGTGTGCAATCTTGACATAAGACAAACTGCTGACCTGCTTCTTGGGGGCCTTTGAATAGGACTGTGGCATTCCTAGCGCAAGGGAAGAAAGCTCCTTTAAGAAGCAGTGGATCAGGGCCTCGGCATTGACATTTCTGGCCTGAAACTGCTGTTTCCTGCAACTATCGACAAGCATTGACAGCAGCAAAGGTACTGGTTGGCAAATATTAGTGTAAGGTTTTTGTCCTCCGCCTACCATAGGGAATAAAACATCAATCGATGGGTCTCCCACTCTCCCAATGATTCTTTAGCAAAAGAGCTGATGTGAGGTCTACTGTAAGTACTGTACAACTTGCAGCTTCAATATTGCATGTTCTGCAGTAGGACCCTTCTCCCCACACTAGCCCCTACATACACAGAGGATCCAAGAAGGGGCTGTTTGGAAACTGGTTGTTTGGAAACTAAGGTTATGGCTGGATGAAGCAAGGAGATACATAATTATTTTCAGCTCTGGGTTGGTTTTATTGTCTTTGCCAGGGGTGGGGACTTGCAATCTGTGGGTCAGATGTGCCTGTTTAGTGACTTTTACAACCTCTAGTGTGTCATAGAATTATAGAGTTGGAAGAGACCACAAGGGCCATCCAGTCCAAACCCCTGCCATGCAGGAACTCCCAATCAAAGCATCCCTGACAGATGGTCATCCAGCCTCTGCTTAAAGACCTCCAAGGAGGGAGACTGCACCACTCTCCGAAGGAGTGTGTTCCACCGTCGAACAGCCCTTACTGTCAGGAAGTTTCTCCTAATGTTGAGGTGGAATCTCTTTTCCTGGAGCTTGCATCCATTGTTCCGGGTCCTAGTCTCTAGAGCAGCAGAAAACAAGCTTCCTCCCTCCTCAACATGACATCCCCTCAAATATTTAAACAAGGCTATCATATCACCTCTTAACCTTCTCTTCTCCAGGCTAAACATCCCCAGCTCCCTAAGGCATTCCTCATAGGGCATGGTTTCCAGACCTTTCACCATTTTAGTCACCCTCCTTTGGACCCGCTCCAGTTTCTCCACATCTTTTTTAAATTGTGGTGCCCAGAACTGGACACAGTATTCCAGGTGGGGCCTGACCAAGCAGAATAGAATGGCACTATTACTTCCCTTGATCTAGACACTATAGTTCTGTTGATGTAGCCTAAAATTGCATTGGCCTTTTTAGCTGCTGCATCGCACTGTTGACTCATGTTCAACTTGTGATCTACTTGGACTCCTAGATCCCTTTCACATGTGGTCTCGTTCAGCCAGGTGTCCCCCATCATGTATCTGTGCATTTCATTTTTCCTCCCTAAGTGTAGAACCTTACATTTCTCTGCGTTGAATTTCATTTTGTTAGCATTGGCTCAGCTTTCTAGTCTATTCAGGTAATTTTGAATTTTGATCCTGTCCTCTGGGGTATTAGCTACTCCTCCCAGTTTAGTGTCATCTGCAAATTTGATAAGTATGCCCCCAATTCTGTCATCCAAATCGTTAATAAAGATGTTGAATAGCACTGGGCCCAGGACAGAACCCTGTGGGACCCCACTGGTCACTTCTTTCCAGGATGAAAAGGAGCCATTGTTGAGCACCCTTTGAGTTCACAGCATTCTCTTCATCTACCAAGCTGGTAATTTTATCAAAAAAAGATATCAGGTTCGTTTGGCATGACTTGTTTCTCTGAAACCCATGTTGACTTTTTGTGAATATGGAATTATCTTCTAGATATTCACAAACTCTCTGTTTAATGATCTGCTCCAGAATCTTTCCTGGAATTGATGTCAGACTAACTGGACGATAATTGTTGGGATCCTCTTTTTTCCCCTTTTTGAAGATGGGGACAACGTTTGCCCTCCTCCAGTCTGCTGGGACTTCTCCTGTTCTCCAAGATTTCTCAAAGATTATTGCCAATGGCTCCAATATTACATTCGCCAGTTCTTTTAGTACTCTTGGATGTAGTTCATCTGGTCCTGGAGACTTAAATTCATTTAGATTAACCAGGTATTCCTGTACTATCTCTACGTATTCTGTGCTGAAATTCTCCTATTCTGTCCCCTGCTCCACTGTACTCAGGTTGAACACCCTTTGCCTTTTCTGAAAAAACCGAAGCAAAGAAAGTGTTGAGTAATTCTGCCTTTTCTCTGTCCCCTGTTAGCATTTTGCCATCTTCTCCACACAGTGGCCCTATCATTTCCTTCTTCTTCCTTTTGCTGCGGACATACCCATAAAAGCTTTTTTAATTGTTCTTAATCTCTCTAGCAAGCCTGACTTCATTCTGTGCTTTAGCTTTTCTGATTTTATCCCTACACATACTGGCTATATGTTTGAATTCCTCTTTGGTGATTATCCCATTTTTCCATTTCGTATACATGCTCTGTTTAAAACTTAGTTCAGTTGAAAGTTCCTTAGTCATCCATCCTGGTTTCTTGAGACATCTCCCATTTTTCTTCCTCATTGGAACTGTTTGAAATTGTGCCTTCAATATCTCCCTTTTGAGGAACTCCCATCCGTCTTGAACTCCCTTCTCTTTTAGTATTTCTGACCATGGGATCACCCCCAGTATTTCTCTAAGTTTTCTAAAATCAGCTTTCCTAAAATCTAGAATGCGTGTCTGACTGTGCCTGGCTTCTCCTTTCCATTGTATAACAAACTCCAGAAGAACATGGTCACTGCCACCGAAGGATCCCACCACTTCCACCCCATCAACTAGGTCTTCCCGGTTGGTTAGGATCAGATCCAAAATAGCTGACTCCTTTGTTGCCTCTCCCACCTTTTGGACAGGCTCTGGGAGGGGTTATATAGAGGTAGACTGCTAGCTCCACCCCCTAGTGACTCACAGGTGTGACTCACAGGTGTGACTCACAGAAGCTTCACCCCCCAGCAACAATACACTCTCCCAAGAGTTTAAAAGGCCTCCCAGGAACTGCTCTCCTTCTCTCCAGCAGGAACTGGTCTAGAAACTCCTGTTCTCTAGCCTCACCCATTGCTGAGTTCCTTCTGCATCCTTGCCCTCCCAGCATCAGTTACTTCCTTTGTTATCAGTGCCCTTGCATTTCTTTGGGGGAGGGTCCATTTTGTATCAAGGGTACCGAAAACGGCCAGATGGGTCGATTGTTTGTAGTCCAGGGTTGGAGAGAAAGTAGATCATTTTTCGTGGTAGATCTCTGGACCAGCGAGGGTTGCTGACTTCAAACTGTTTAATAGCGTCTTAGCCCCTGCCCAATATATTTTGCCCTGAATTAAGTTCTTGGAAAAGAATTGGAGATTGGACTTTGTTCTTGGAAAAGAATTGGAGATTGGACTTTTAGGGGGGGAGTATAAAAGGATTTGTGAGTTAGGTTCAGTTCAGGAGCTCCCGAAAAGAGTCAGTGGAGTTGCACGCTGCCCAACTCTGCATAAAACCAACACCGTGCGAGATAAGATTTTTTAAAAGGTTCTATATGCCTTATCCAGCCTTCCCTCACCCTGGTGCCCTCCAGATATTTCAGATCCCACCTCCCTTCATTCCTGACCATTGGCCAGGCAGGAGTTGGCTGGTGGGAATTGTAGTCCTAAATAAATGGAGGGCAAAAGATTGGGGAAACTGATGAATTCATCTGTGTCTCTTCTAACCAAAGTAGGCCCCACTGAAATCACCAAATCGGTGAGGATAGGATTATGAAAAAGAAGGGAGATTATGCTGGGGGAGGTCAATGATAGGGATGTAAATCCTCAAGTATTTCATCATTGCATGTAATGGTGGACCATTACTGTAGTTTTGCCTGTTAGTGGGAAAAAGCAAATTATTTTACATAATGGTTTCCCCATCTTTGAGTGTCCCGAGGTGTTCTGGACAATTTTTCTAGTTAGAAAAAATGGGGAGGGGGTATGCAAAATGCCCACATTTCCTGCACAGAAGAACACTGCATAGAAAAATGGGGTGTTGTATACAAAAGCCACATGTCTGTGTCCATAGAAGAATCCATCCTGATGAAGTTCAGATATGGAGCGGTGGGGGGTGGGGATCAGTCTCGCTTCTCCATTATTTTTCCAGCAACCCATTTTTTGGCCAGGGAATGAATAACAGAGATTTTTTTTCTCCCCATCCCTAAGTTGATAATGGGAGTTGGTGCTGCTGCAGCAAGTCTTTTTAAAGGGTTAGCCCTTGCATGGATGGAGATTGGAGAGGCACTGTTTGGGATCTGTTTCAGGCAGCAAACTACCTTGGGCTGACTCAGTTCACAAGAGTAGCACGAATGCATGTGTACAACAGTGACGACACGGGAAGAGAAAACCTGCCACCTGTGCTGCCCTACGTGCCTTTCCAAAATGGGTACCTCTCCCTATGGAAATCGCAACGCAAGAAGGAAGGCTCCTTATTTTCCAGAGATTTTTTTAAAAGACTTGTTTGCAAAGCCTTGAGTTTATGTACTCTTTTCTTCATTCTGTTTCACACACACACACCACACAGCCTGCACTCTTGTTTGATTTTTGGTATGTTTCCCCCTGCCCCCAACACAATCTCAAGAAAGCAAAGAGGACATTCTTCCAGAGACTTTTTTTTGTTGTTCTTACTGGAGGAAAGAAGCAGGCAGAAAAGCCAAGTACGGGAGAAAGTGATCCCCAAGCTGTGTGCTATTCATCCAGAGGGCATTTCAGAACAGCAGGCCCACAGCCGACAGAGGCTTTCAGTCCGATTTCCTGGCTGCGACGCCTGGGAATTCATTGGATGGAGCATAATAGTGCCAGAGGTATCTGCTCTGAAAATCTTTGTTTGCTGTGCTCTCGGGTAGTTGGAAATGGGTTTTATATTTGGCTACACCACTCAAGCTTTGCCTTCCTCTCTGCACTTCTTTTGTTGGAAGTGGAGCGCTCCATGCGGAGGGTCAGTGCACTTATCCGCTCACCTTGGAACGATGCTTGGGGCTGTGACCTTTGCGGCTGGCAACCCACCATGGTCCCCAAAGGGCCAGAGGACTTGGCTGCCTCTTGCCAGCTCAAAGAGCAGGACCTGCGCTGCTGCTGTCAAGGCTGACAGTTTGTCTTTTGGAGGTCAACAATGGCCTTCCAGATGTGTTTTTGGTGTTCAGCTCCCAGGAGCCACATCTAGAACTGCCAGTGGTACGGGATTATGGATGCTGCAATCCAGAGGTCCTGATGGGCCAAAAGTTCCTTGCCTCCAAGTAGTCTTCTTCTTTTAGCTTTATACCATGCCTTTTTCTTAGCCCTGGGACTCAAAGCAGCTTACGAAAGTGAAAACCGATGCAGCTAAATGTACACATCCTACAAAAATTAAAATTACAATTTATCTCATTAAATCATTAACTGGGTGAATCAATGATTCTCAAACAGTGAGCGGGAGACCCTCCTTTCAGGGAGTTGCTCAAGGGGAAGAGAGAGACTTGGAGGCCCTGATCCCTCCCCTTCCTCTTTCCAAACATTTTGTTGCATAAAGTTTACGCTTGAGCGCCGTTAAATATTGAATTTTAACGTTCCAATTTGAACGATGTTATTTCCTTATCAAATGTTAAAATAAGAATACACATGAATTTGCGAATGAAAATGCATGCACAGAATAAAGAAAGTATTTTTATTCGTATACTAAGTCGAGCCGGGGGTGTGCGCGGCATCCGCATGACGATGTAAAGAGGGGTGTAAAAAGTATGCGTACCACCGGTGTAAATTACAATCGCTTTGCTGAAAAATGCGCACCTACAGTGGCGCAGTCAGTGGCTTGGATGGCCTCCATTTTCCTGGAATCAAAGCGGGTACAGAAGCCTCAGGACCTCCCCAGCAAGACCAGTATCAAAGCTTGAGCTGTGGTCACTTGTGTTGCCCCTGAGCTGAGTAGCCCCTTCTTCTGCACTTGACCAAAGCTTGCATTCCCGTCTTGCCTTGCTGTTGGCGCGGCATGTTTTAGCGCAGAGCAGCCATTGCCTTGCGGCCATTAGCTTTCGAGAGCCTCTGCTCCCTCCCCTTGCTTCCCCCCGCCTGTCCGCCCATCTTGAAGGCTTGTTTTGGAAATATTTCCGAGCGAGTCAGTAATAATCCGGTGCACACTTCTCCCCTCTCGGGAGCTACAATTCGTGCAGTGGAGGTACTTGCTCCCAATCCAGCTAAATTACTATTGACTTGTGTTCTGTGCGCTCCACAAACATTTCACTCAGCCGTCACCAGCAGGGCCAGCGATCTCCTGCCAGGGGTAACTTGGGAGGCCAGCTGTGCGGGCCGCGTTTCCTGCTCTTCCCCATCGATCAAAGAATTAAACTGACAGAAGGGAAATTTTCAGCCCAGGCTGTGGCTGGGATAGGGGCAGGCAAGCCCGGCTTGGGCAGAAGGGGGATGTGCTGCAAATGGAAAGCTTGGGAGGTCGCAGGGGGCTGTGGCGCATCTCTGTTTTGTGCGCCACTGCTGAAAAGATGTGAGCAAAATCAGCCAGAAGTGCTTTATTTTAAGGGTTGGGAGGAGATGGGCCTCATCTCTTCCCCTCTGCCGCTCACCTTTGGCTCAGCGCTCAAGGCAGTGGAGCAGAGGTAAAAAAAATAAGTATATTTTTTAAAATTCTGTTGTTGTTGTTGTTGTTTAAAGTCTCTTTAAAACAGCTCTAAACAAAGAGTTCAGTGTCACATCCATGTGCGGTAGAACGAGCGAAGCACAATGCCCACTGCTGATAAAAGATTGTATTGATTCACAGGTTCTGTGCTCCGGTTCTGAGTTTTCCTCTACTATCTTAGGCCTGGCTGCCAAGAGCCAACACTTAGGAAAGACAGGGTGGGGTACAGGTTTGAGTCTTCGACTAGAGTCTGGGAGACCGGGTTCGAATTTCTGAGAATACTCTCTCAGAAGAAGGCATGGATGAAAACGAAATCTTGCCAAGGACACTCTAGGATAGGCTCTCTGTAGGTTAGAGTAGATTTGAACACATGCAACAGCAAGACAAAATGTTATTTAAATGGCATTATGGGGAGGACCTTTTCTCTCCCAGGTGTAACCATTCCCTTCCCTCCCTGGCCTGCATCTCCATGGTAGAAATAAGTGTTGTGAGAGGCAGGGAGCAGGCAAATGGAAAAGTAAGAGGCAGAAGAAGGCTTAGATACCTAAACAACCTGAATAGATTTGGCCAAGAAAGCCCTAGATTAGAGTCGACTTGGCGGAGTTTGGGAGGCCAAGGTTTGAATCCCCACTCAACCGTTGAAATCCACTAAGAGGAAGGCAATGGCAAACCCCTGCAGAATAAATCTGGCCAATAAACCTTTCTGATAGCTTTACCTTTGGGTTTGCAAGTTGGAAATGACTTGAAGACACACAACAACACAAGAACAATTGATTCACAGGAATTCCGTCCCTGTCTTTTGGTCTTCCCTACTAACTTAAGCCTTTCCAAACCATATTTAACACATATTTGGGGAAGGAAGAGTTCCATGATAGGGGTAGGGCGACCCCCATCCCAAACATATCATCTTTGCTAGCTGGAAGGCTAACCCAAGACATTTTGCTACCTGTCGCAGAGGGCAGGATCCCACACACACCTCTTCCATGTGTAGAGGTGAGCCAGACTGGCCGTCGGAGTTGATTTCAACTGTGGTGACGGACCTGTTGCACCTGAGAGCACCAGGCTAGTTTAGAGGGTCCAGGGCAAATTGTGCGACATACACCGCAGAATTCCCCAATAGAGGGGACTGGCTGGCATGTTACCATTACTGCCCCACTATTTTTGCTACCTGAAATGGTTGCATCGCTTGGCCTAATGGTAGAGCCGGCCCCGGGCTGGCTGCATCTGGAAGACCGATGGGATTCTCCAGGGGCTTTTCTCTTAACCTTGGACACCGCAGTGTTCTGAGACTGAAACAAGCCATAAGGGCCTGGCTCGCTTTCCTTGTGTACAATGGATGTGTGAAAAGAGTTTTTTCAGTGCCAAGGAGTAGCTGGACCCCTGCACATGGCATTGGATGGTGTTCCTTCCCAGGTGTTATCTCAGCTTATTTAAGTTCATTTCTTGTGAAAGAAGCCCAACTAGTAAGAAGAGCCATTAGGAAAGAGGTTATGGGGAGAGAGGCTTGGTTCTCGAAGTGGGCAGCATCTTCTGTGTTCTGCTCGGCAGGGATGTTTGCTTGGGCTTGAGTTGTGGTAGTATGGATTCGTTTTGTAGTGTGCCTATTCTCGTGATGTTTTGATTTTTATATAAGAAGAACAGATAGCAACCTCTTCAGCAGAAGCAGGATGCTCATGCAATGGCATACTTGTGGATGTACAAACAGATACATCATAGAAGCATAATAAAATGTTGGTTCCACGGTTTGCCCGACAGGGAAAAAGCAGCTGGAAGGAGAGGACCTGAATTAAGGGGACAAAGAAACCCTAATGATTCTACGAAATTCCAATTGGAATTGGAATTTTAATCAAAAATCAAGAGGGTAGATTCAAACCACCGATCTCTAGCATCTTCATTTATTTCTGCCTCGCCTAAACCTTCAATTGCCAGGCTATTGAATTCCTGGCCATTGTCAGGTGCAGTTGGTTAAATAAGGCTGAGTTGAAATGTTGCCATCCCAAGATGGAAGTATGGCCCTGAAATGGAAGCGGTTTGCCAGTGAGGCATATAACTCAAGTGCTACATCCAGAAACAGGGATTGTACTACAGTTGGCCCTCCGTGTCCACAGATTCAACCACCCATGGCTTGAAAATATTTTTTTAGAAATATAAATTCCAAAAAGCAAGCCTTGATTTTGCCATTTGGTATAATGGACACCTTTTTACTATGCAGTCGTATTTAATGGGACTTGAGTGTCCATGGATTTTGGTATCTCCAGTGGATGCCAAGGGCCCACTGTGCAACACAAGACGACACAGGTGTTCTTTAGTTGTGTATTTGTGTATGGTAGGGGGTTGGACTAGGTGGCCCTCAGGGTCCCTTCCAATGCTGAAGATCCCGTGAGTCTATGAAAGGGAGGGATGCCTGGGAAATAAAACAGACTGGCCAACCATTCAAGATTTTTTCTTTTTACGTCGCTGGTAGGGACAGAGTTTAGATCCACCAGAAACGTCCAAAATTTGTTGATCAATTAAAATGGCTTCTGATCTGAGCAAGATTGGGTCCACGAGTCGGACTATCTGGGGGAGGTGACATTCTTTTAGACGCGAGAGAAAGAAAGAATATAAACCCAAACGCATAGGGAATGCCATCATCTTCTCACAGTCATGAACCAACTGCGAGCATCTGTCTCCAGAGGGTACCTTTTCGAGATTCTGGTTCTTGTTTTTTGACTTTTGGACAAAGCCACATCAAAAGCGGGGGGGACGGTTCCTGTCATTTTTCCAGCCCTCCCCTCTTTCCCCTTCTGCCTCCCCCGACATTCATAAAAGTACAGGAGCCGAAGTACAACTGGTCCTGGCATTCTGTCAAGGAATTAATTGAAAAATAAAATCATTAGATGGAGTGGGGGGCACTCCAGAAATGCAGAATTGTTTGGGTGGAGGATGGAAGAGGAGGAGGAAGAAGAAGAAGAATACAGAGAAGCTGGGGGAGGGAGCGCCGCTTTTGTCAGGTTAATTTCTCCTGTATTGATGTTTTGTGACATTTACTTGTTGTTTATCTTGGGAAGCAGCTGTAATGCTAAAAGAAAATGCGGCAGCTTGTTCGGCGTGTTTATTTTACACCCTTTCCCGGAGTCCTGCAAGTACATTTATTTGTTTGTTTGAGACGGGCGTTTTGATGGCTGAGATCGGGCTTTGAACAGCTGTTCTCCACATGGAGAGCTGCTTTCTATAATGAGCGGGAAGTACAGACGGGGAGGTTGTTTGGTGGCTTGCGTTTGGTTTGGTTTTGTTTTTTTCTCCTTCCACATTTTCCAAAAAAAAAAAAAAGAGAGAGAGAAAGAGAGAAAACTTTGGGGAAAGAATGCTCACGGCGGGCTCCCATAAATTCACGCAAGACTTCTCTGAACTTTGGAAAGAAAGGCGGGTATAAATATGTGTGCGTTGTGTGTTTTAAATCTCTTGGCTCTATTCTGAGATCCCACCTCCCTTTTCGTCTCATCCCGGCCTTCCTCCCCACTTTCCTGGGATTGCGTGAATTTTGATGTGGTGTCATGAACATTTTCACGAATATTCTTGCAGGGACAAGGCAGTCAGTTGTGGAATGTTGACCAGGCCAGCAAGAAAGACTAATAGCGAGTGCATTTCTATACCACTTACCGATGTCCCAAACGGTTTACAAAGAGTAAGCTATTTGCCCCCAAAAGCTGGGGGACTCATTTTAGCGACCTACGGAAAGATGCCAGGCTGAGTGGACCCTGAGCCCCAGGCTGGGACTGAACTCACAACTTTGTAGTTTGTGAGTGAGTGGCTGCAGTGCAGGCATTTAACCACTGTGCCACCAGGGCACCCTCTTCCAGGGGTGGACCTCACCAGGTGACACCCCAGAGGAAGGGTGGCACCCAGTAGGACCCTCCTTCCACTGCTGAGAAAGTGTGACTCGGCCAGTTGAGGTTTGCGGAGGATAACACAAATCTGTATTCAAGCTAGGAATGAAACATGAAGGAAGGTGCCCTGAGCCCCACTTTTGCAGATCTTGGGCACCTTCCAAAGATATCTCAAGCCCCCTTGACTGACCACCCTCCAAAAGGGGAGATATGGGGCGATTGTCAGGCAATTCTTTGCCCAAGAATGCACACAGTTTTATTTGCAAACCTCCCAGAGCCTGTCCCAATCACTCTCAAATGTAGGGGAAATGGCCAAAACCAGCCCCGAAATGAACAACAGCACGTAACTTCCAGTGTACCAGGGAGGCATTGAGTTAAAAACTGTCTCCTCAACCAACACCCCTGCCCTCGTCCAATGCACCCCAGAAGAGAATATGTTGCTTGGGCTTCCCACTTCCTTGACCCATGATGCGCTGCCAGTCTTTTGGATCCCAAAGTCCGTGGATGTTTGAGTCCCATTAAATATAATGGCGTAGTAAAATGGTGCCCCTTCTATAAAACGGCAAAATCAAGGTTTGCTTTTTTGGAATGTATGTATTTTAAAAAATATTTTCAAGCTGTGGATGGTTGAATCTGTGGATAAAGTATCTGAGGATATGGAGGGTCAACTGTATTTGCTTGTGACTCACTTCAGTCTTAATAGGGTTATAGTCAACATTACTGAGAGGCTACCAGATTGAGGAAGGGTAGAAGGACCAAAATGTGATGCTAAAGTTGACTCTTTTTCGTTCTCTCTCTTTGCTTGGACTTGCACAGATTCCCCAACCAAGAAGAAGAAACGATCGGTTGTCCTAGAAGAAATCCTGGACAAACTGGAGGATGAAGGAGACAGCGATGGAGATAGCTAGGGTTCTTTCCCCAAAACTATGAGGTATGTAGAGGAAGAATCATAGAATTGTAGAGACTAAAGAGATTCCAAGGGGCATCTAGGGTGTACACACACTGAAGAAATAAAGCAGTTTGACACCACTTTAACCGACATGACTATCCTGCAAAATCCTAGGATTTGTACCTTCAGTTCCTTGTTATATCCTTTTCCAGTTATTGGATCCATGTTTGACTTCCCTCCCTCCTAGAGCTGATATCTTATGGTCTTATAATTCCCTTTCCTTTATCCAAACCATTCCCTTCTACTTCCTACAATTCATTCATACTGTCTTTTATAGTTATTCGACATGGTACTTGAGGTTTCTAGTCATTATTCCGTATCAGCGTAATCAGATATTCTGCTTAATAGTCAAGCAAAAATACATTTTTCAAACATTCAGCTTTCTAGTGATATAAAGAGGAGGTGCAAAAACTCAGATAGCCAACAGCAACAGAGATACTAACATGTCATTTGTTATGTAGTTATATAAATTAGATCTATTGGATAGGGTAAATGATTAGATTTCATAGGCATCATTTCAAGGAAAAGTTGCATTGTTTATTTGTTACCTTGATATCCTCCAGTAAACCCAAGGAAGCATACATGCCTCTTGTCTGCTCCACTTTTATCTTCACAACAACCTTGTCAGGTAGGCCAGGCTGAGAGTCAGTGACTGCCACAAGGTCTCCCTCATCAGAGTTTTGGGGCTCAGTGGGAATTTGAACCTAGACCTTTGAAGGACTGTGTTCTCCCATATGAGCTTGTCTGTGTGTTGAGATCTTTTGAGGAGACCTTTCTCTTTGTCCCACCACCTTCTCAGATATATCTGATGGGAACACAAGACAGGGCCTTCTTGGTGGCTGCTCCCAGCCTCTGGAGCTCCCTTCCATGAAAGATTAGACTGGCACTATCCTCACTCTTCTTCCGGAAGGCAGGTGAAGAATTCTTTAATTTCAGCAGGTTCAAGTGGACTCGGCTTTTTGTACAGTTGCTGTTTTTAATAGCTATGTCTTAAACAGGTTTTCATTTTATGGATAGTTTAATGATGCTTCAAACTTTTGTGCTTAGCGTATTTTTAGCTCTGATTCTTTTCACTGTTTTAAGGCGCCTTGAGTCTCAGAGTAGGAAGAAGTCAGGATAATAATAATAATAATAATAATAATAATTCCCAAAGTTCCAATCCAGAACTGTAACTGTCACACTATCCTGCCTGTCCCCAGTGTGTGATTACTTTTCCCTGGAACAGTGTAAGGAATTTGTCCAATTGCTTGTGTCAGAGGAAGGGGATTTCTTTTTTAGATGCAATGAATATAGCAAGACCTAGTGAGAAAATAAGGAGGTGAACTCTGTCCTTAAGAACCGGGAACCGAGAAAAAAAGTAATGTATGTCAGTTCAAAGATGGCCTGAAACTGGTCTGCTGGGGCAGTTAGCCTATGTCTTGTTCCCCAACCTGCACCTGCCTTATCTGGCTTGGAGGAAGAGATTGTTTCCTCTCCCTGCTGGCTTGTGTTTTCTCTGGCTTGCATTGCCTGGAAAGCACGTTTTCCCATTCCCCCCTCCAAGCCACCGAAGTGCCCTCCTTGATCCTTTGCCGAGCACGATCACACCGCTTGCCATTGTGTGTGGTGGCTCTGCACCGATGTTACATTAGCCCAAATGCATGGCTCCTGTCTCCCCGCTCATCTCGGCTGATTGTGTAGCTCCCCTTGCCACGATGTTGTGGGATGGTCATAAGCTTACAGACCCTTTGGCCTTTTTTGCCCCTTGCCAGTCCTCTCAAGGGGCATCTCGGGCTCCATCCGGTCTCTCCACTGGCCTGTCACCTTTCGGATGCCCCGGCCTCTGTGGCAGCTGTACAAGAGGAAAGCAGGCTTGGCATCAGGGGGCTCTTTTGATGAAAGGCAAGATGCCAGGTTGACTGGAGGGCTAATCCTTGCCAGGTTAAGTAACTGCCTACGTCCCACAGTGTTTCTGGAATAAGCTGGCGGGGCTTTGTGTCCTTCTGGAAGAGCTGTAATTTCAGCGAGCCTCTGGATTCCTCCCTCTCTGACATCTTTGTCCAGAGAGCTCAGCTGGGATGGAAAAGAAAGGAGGCGAACGTGAACAAGATGAGGGAGGAAACAGACTATCCAGCCAATCTCAAATCGGCCTGGCAGGTATGCCAGCAGCCGTTGCCAAAGGAGGGCTTAAAAACAGCCAGGGTGGCAGCACAAAGACTGACAAGTTGAGCCAATGGCTCTCGCTTCCCAGAGGTTTGGGCAAGGGCCTGCCAGCTGCTTTTGAAGGTCTCGAACAAAGGAGCCCATGTTTTGCCAGCCCCAGATCTTGGAAGTGTTTCTTTTTGGGGTTGGAACTCCTAGGATCTTTGAGAGCTGTCAGTAACCTTTTCAACCCCTGGCTCGAACAACTCAGGGCAAACAGGTCTGTGGCTGTGCCATACGTCTTCAAGAGCACGGAATGGGACACACTGCTGAATTTGGCAGTCCCATAAAGGAGGAGTCAATGAGAGAGGGCTCTCGTATTTTGAAAGAATCACAAAAATTACCATCAGGTTCCTGGGCAGTGGTGGATAGAGAAGATGGTGATGATGATGCCTGTAGCATCAACAGATGTTCCCGTTATTTTGTTCTTGACCTTAGAATGCTTTTGATGCACTGCCATGCTGAGGCAATTCAGGAAGAGAGGGGACAGGAACGCTCCGGAGGCATTCAGAAAATGATGGATAACAAGATAATTTGGGCAGCTCTCATCTCAGTCTTAGGATGAAGTAATGCAGGGGTGGAAATCATGTAGTCTTGCGGATGGATTTCAGCTCCCAGCATTCTTCATCCTCAGCTATGCTAGCTAGGGCTTTTGGGACTTGCAGCCCAACAATATCTGGAATAACGGTTGCAGAATTCGGCTGTGGCTGTGGCTGCTGGTTCTCTTATTTACTTATTTCTTTTCTTTATAGTTCTGCTTTTCCCCAATTTTGAGACCCAAAGGAGTCTTACAAAGTGAAAACAAACCCAATTTGAGTGTGTGTATATATAATATTGCTGGGTACACAAACCCTGACAGTAGTGAGAACTATCTTTTTCTCTTCTCGCAGCCAGGGATAGGTGGATCAGCCTGTTTCTGGTCCATTTACTTTCATATATGTTCATGCATAACTCCGTTCCACCCGTTTCAGCAGTAATCTGTGATTATTATTTTTTTTTAATCCCGTGGAAATTTCCATTTCAATGCATATTTAAATATGCCTTTTTGAACATACCTTTATCTCAGAATATGCATTTCAACGCATATTGTATCTAGAAAGAATGCATTTTAATGCCTCTTGATACCGTTTTTGAGCGAAAAATTGCACTGCAAAATCTGCAGAAGTGCACAACCCAAATGATGGTTACCCTCGATCTGCACATTAGTCCAGAAAATGCAGATCAAACCCCTGTGTATCAGAAGTCATAGGGAGTGCAGCCTTGCTCCTCGCCTCAAATACTTTGTGTGCCAGGTACTTACCCCAAAGTCCCCATTACCTGGGCACTCCAGAGCGATGCCATGTGTCTATCGCTGTGAAACCCACCAGTGGTAGCACAAGTTTCTCACTCTTTGGTCAAAACAAGGTGTCCAGCATTGATCACGTGGTAGGCAACACAGCAGGACATGTTATAAACAGCTGCCTGGCGTTGCTCCGGTTCTTCTGGGAAGGTCCAGAATAAAAAGTGATTTCAAAATCTGTGTTAAGGGTGGTATACCGGGGGTTCAGTATTGAACTGGCCCTACGTTGTCCAAAGACTTTGCACTAGAACCGGGGGTTGGACCCTGCGTCGAGTGGACTGATAGCCGCAACGATTGAGGAGGTTGGGGAGATGTGTTGCTTGGCCCATGTAGAAATGGCCTGAGGCATGCTTGTACTTGAAACTGCTGTGTTGTCTATATATCTCTATTTAATTAATTACTATGCCACCTTTCTGCCCTAAAATGTTCTCAAGGTCCCTAGTGAGATGCAAATTACAAATAGCGTCTTAATTAAAAAGGCAGCATTAAAAAATAAATGCATTAAAAGACACAAGTAAAAATGCAACAATGAATTAAAAACCCAGCGATGGTAGACACAACCAGCACCCCGACCAGTTTAGACCCCCTTCCATAGAAGACTCTTCCCCACTGCCAACCTTTTCACAGCAAAGGCTTGCCTGAATTGAAAGGTCTTTTCCTGCAAATTTAAGAGCAACGGAGGAGGAATGCAGTAGCCTTCCACGTCTGGGAGTTCTAGTGTCTGGGAGCAGCCACCAAAAAAGCCCTGTTCTGCATCCCTTCCCGACACGGCTCCAGTGGCAGCAGGATCAGAAGGGCCTTCTTGAGGATCTTGACACTCAAGAGGATACTGGATGCTACTGTTCAGACAAATTTCACCAAAATGGTGCGGGACCAACCAGTTCTAAGGCTGTGTTCAGTTTAGGCCAGAGCTTTTGAAAGCCTTTGAATAATACCCCAGATTACCAGAGGCACTAGATCCCCTCTGATCTTGAAAGCTCAGCAGGGCCAACTAATGGTCTGGTTTAATATGAAGGAGGTTTCCTGCTAAATTTCTCGGACCAGGGATGGACTTGTAAAAACTATTTATTTTAACTGGTGGTGGCAGAAAAAAAAACTTCCAATGAAGTATGTTGTCTTTTTATCTTTGCAATACTTTGACTGTATTTTTACCCATTTTAAGCCATTGCATAGCCTGTGTTTTTTTTTTTAAATCTGTATTATGTGTCGTTTTAGCTATACTTTATTTTAACTTATACTTTGGGTCCCAAAAGGCAGGGTATGAATGAATGAATGAACGAACGAATGGATGGATGGATGAAACCCCTGATACCCATGTGTAGCTCAGGAACTTCTAGTCAAGATCAGAGCCAGGTATCCAAATAAAACTAGAGAGATCTCGGTTCAAATCGTAGATCTCTAATTTGGGCAGGCAGACCCCCATCAATGGACCCGCAAGGAACATCAAAGATGAATCACTGCAAACAGGGAAAACGTTGGGCCCTTTGGACAGGATAAGGGCCTTTGAGCCTCCTTTCAGAATCCAGTGGAAGTGTGGCATCCACACAGAAAATGCCAAGAGATGCTACTTTTTCTCACTTGGGCAAAAATAAAACACCAACCCCAGTCGTTTTCTATGCAAAATGTGGAGCTGGGATGAAGCCAGCCATTGCTGTGCAACAGTCAAGACGGACGGTGGAATGAATACACCAAGTGGCATTCCCCAGATCTGTGCCATGGGCAGTTTTTGTCCTGTCTTCCTTCCCCTCCCTGTATTGTCTTTCATGGCAGGGTGAATATCTCCCCAAGACGGCTCTCTGTGCTCCGCCGCAGCACAGCAAAGGATTAGTGCAAGCCGAGCAGGTAGGCTTTTGCAAAGGGAGCCGAGCCCGGTTTCAACATCTAATTCAATTTGTTCTGCTGAGATTGAAATATGAAATGCTTGCCAGTCAGATGTTCAAAGGCACCAGAGTTGGGGGGGACAACTAAGAGGGGGGCAGAAGAAGTGTACAAAAATGCCTTCTGAAGTTTACATATTTTATGAAAATTGATTTAACCCTTTGATTCCCGGATCCGAAGCCCAAACACTCATTGGGGGTTTTCCCCCTTTTCTCAGTCTTAATGAAGACTTTTTCTCCATGACACCCCACTTTACCCCACTAGCGATGCTTATCTCTTTCGTCTCCATTTGTGGGTGTTTTTTTTTTGCTAATGGTTTCTTACTAAAAAGAGTTCCCTTTTTGAGGAAGGCTTGCACAGAGGTCACTGCCCACAATGAGGGCTCTCCAGAGATCGAAATCCACCTCACTGCTTAGTTTGTGCAATCCAGAGGGACGTCATTGCCTCCCCAATAAAATTCTGGCCAAACTAAATTTAGCAAAAAGGTGTATGTGAATTATCCCAAAAGAAGGGCTTTGAGTCACCTGTCTGGGCAGTGGTTCCCAAAATTTTGGTCCTTCGGGTGTTTTGGACTTCAGCTCCCAGAAGCCCCAGCCAACTTGGCCAACAGTCAGGAATTCTGAGAGTTGAAGTCCAAAAGCCCTGGAGGATCCAGATTTGGAAGCCACTTCTCTAGGGGAAAGAAGCAACACTGCAGTATTTTCTTCCAGGTTTATTTTTGTGTTACCAGATCCGCCATCTCCTAATAGGATGCTCTTTATTTGTTTCGGACTTTAACTCCAGTTATCTCTGACTGTCAGCCATGCAGGCTGGGGGTGTTGGGAGTTGTAGTACAAAACATCTGGAGGATGCAGTGTTGGAGGAGGGTGTAAATAGGCAACATCAGCAGACAAAGCGCATATGTGATGTGCTGAGGGGTGGGCGTTCAGCATTAGAGACCCTGCTTTGCACACAGAAGTTTGCAGGTGCAATCCGTGGTATTTCCAGGTAGGGCTGGGAAGGAATCATGTGTGGCACCCTAGATAGGATAGGTACTATGGGGCTTGCATGCAGCCCCCAAGGCCATTTTTATAGCCTGCCGCCAACCCCCCAAAAACCAGTGCTGCTCAGGCTATCTCGTGAGGGAGTAGCGTTTTTCTTCCTGATGCAGCAGAGATTGGTACCATGTTTGTGGCCGTTCGCTACAACCCTTTAGTTCTTTCCTAGAAACCCGATGACCAGCCGCCAATGGCTCAGGGCCCATCGCCACTTTTGAGTAGTGCTGCTTTAAAATGAGCAGGAAGTTCTTGTTTTTAAGGAGGCCGAACATTTGGGTGCAATAGCAAAACGGGGGGGGGGGGGGAAACCTCCTTTATAACAAGCATTTCCGGGTGGATATACAGCAGTTTCCAGGGTATGAAGAATTGATCTCCAAACCCATAAGGGTTCTGACTCAGTTGATGATGATTTCCTCTGTTTGCATCATTCTTAAAGCCTCCAGTTCACATTTCAGATCCTCTTTATAAACAGCCAGGGGAGCTTTCGACTCCCATCTCCTCTGCACCCTCTCACTCCAAACTTATACAGTAGCAATAACAGCAATCTGGATGCAGTGGCTGGTTGTTGCAAAAGGATTACCTGCACGAGTATGTGAAATGCTCTCTGTCCCAGTTTTTGTGCCAGAATTCTCCTCTCCAGCTTGTCGCGTTTCGAGGGAAGTGAACAACTTTCAAAGCTACACAGGACTCTACGTCAAAGCAAAGCCAGAAAAGATTCGCCAAGCCCCAGTTGTTCTGCTTCAGCCTGGTGAGATAAGAGTGTCATTTCAAACAAAGGAGCAAGAAGTGGCAATGGGGACTCTGTTGGATTACAGGCCACCCTGTCTTGTTGCGGGAGGGATCAGGTGTGGGTGACACTGTCTCCTCGGTTCCAAGCCTGGCCTTGTGTCAAGGAGCTCCTTGCTACCGAGTTAGGAGTAGTTGTGCTGTTTGTCGTGGTGTTTCTCTTGCTTCAACAGGGTGCTTTCTGAAAACCACGGGTAAACATCCCAGCTCAGAATTGTGAGGAGCCATCCTTTCTCGGGTAATAACCGGTTTGTATGTGAGAGAACCCGCAGCACTGCCTCCTGCTTTCCTCCTCTAAATGTATTCATGGGGAGGAGGAAAAAAAGAGAGAGAAATGGCATAGCAGGGAGCTGAGATTTCAAATTTATCCATTCATGAATAATAATCAGGCTGAGTAATTCACAGTAAATGGGTATCCAAATTGGCTAATAAGGAAGGCTTTCACCTCAAACTGAAGCTGGGCGAGAGACCGAGGATATCAACAGACGTTGGCTATGGCATGCGTGTGTACGCGATGTGACCTGAATCAGTGAAATATGCAAACCAGGGCCAGGGTGCCAGCAAAATAATAGGCATCTCTCTTAGCAGACGGAGGAGAGAGCAGCCCTGGCAGGCTGACAGCTCAGCAGCCTTCGCGGGGGCTTCCCGTTGGCGGCCAGAGGCTTGGTTAACTTATTCCTGGCTCTGGCTTGCTCTCCACTGCTAGGCTGAGTGTAGAAAGTCTCTTTTGCCAGGTAAGATCTTGCTAGCAACTGGCTCTTCCATGAAACCTCAGGGTAGGAATCGGAGACCTAGCCGCGCTCGTCTGGAATATCAGTATGCAAAGGAATCTGGTGGCAATTTTGTGAGAAAGAAGTTGCAGCCTTGGTCCACCTCCCCAAATGCGTGAAACCTCAGATGTCTGATGTTTTAGGAGCAGCAGAGCCTCAGGTGTTAAGATGCTGGGGAGAAGCGGAGGCAACTCGCCTACCTTTCCTCTTGGAGGACGGAGCTCTGTATGCCATCCTTCGCCCTCTAAGCTAGCCTGCTGTTCTCACGACTGGTGGAGGACCTTATCCCATTGTCGGTGCCGAATTCCAGTTTCAGTATCCATTCTGATCTGTTTGCGTACGCGAAATGAAAGGGGCTTACCGCACCATTTTGTCTTTTGGCTCAGACAGCAAGCCGTTTTGGGCCCACCCTGATCTACATCCACAGCTGAGAGGAGCTCAGCTGGAAAATGACCACCTGCAAGTGTCAAGGAAGGCTTTTTTATTTGCTAGATTGAATGTTCATCCTTCTAATGTTACTAAGAGTAGATATTCTAAGACCCCTTTTCTGAATCGTCGATGCCCCTGTGGAGGAGCCCCCGATACCCTCCATCATATCTTATTAATTTGTCCGTTGTACAAAACTCCGAGAGAAAAGCTGCAGAGAAGGTTTTCAGAAATGAATATCTGTATGACTGGGATATCAGTGAATAGTTTGTTAGAAGATCGGAACCCAAACATTACTAGATTAATGGCTAATTTCCTTGTTGTGGAGGCAACAAGAGTGTGGTTGAAATTAAATGAATTTTAAGCTCAATTTTAATTTAATTTTAAATCTGATCTTGCTGATCTGTTGACTTTTAACATATGTATACTATATGTATTGTGAGCTGTTGTGATATGTGAACTATGCCTAATAAAGGTTAAGTTATGAGTTATGAGTGACCACCTGAGGAGGTTGACAGAAGGATGGATTCTTACAAGGGAATGCCTTAGCATAAAGTCTGTCTCTTGTGGAAGGCCATTGAATCAAATGAAACTTGCACACGAGGGCAATAGACTTAGACTGGGCCAGACCTCTTCTCCATCTGGCCCAGTATTGACTACGGATGTAACAATCGTATCAGGGTCTGTTACATTTTTTAGAGTTAATGGTGGGCTTCCCCAAAGCAGCTGGTTGTCCACTGCTTAACCGAATGTTGGACTCAGTAGACTTTCGATCTGATCTAGCCAGGCTCTTCGTATTCTTAAAAATCCACTGGTATTCTCATCTCATCTCCGTCTACTATCGTACTGTGAGACCTTTCCTTTGGAAGTGGATGCATTTTTCTTTGTGTGTTGCCCTTTCAAAACATACACATTGGCCAAAGTCCTACATTAACTTCAGCATAGCGTAAACGTCCACTGCCAGAGGTATATTGCACAACCCCTAAACTGATCCCAGTGTCCCACAACCATTGGTCAATACACGTGATTGTCAACCCATTCTACAGTTGCAATGCACAGAGGCAGCACATGGAGGCTATGCACATTGACACACTATTCTCTGTTGCTTAATGGATTACCCCTGGCATAACGATCTCACATGCACAGCTCTGCTTATGCTGCTGTCAGCTGGATACAACCATTGTACAGTGTCCAGAAAGATCACTCTGTGTGCACAGCACAACTTACACCTGCATCTGTTGCCGACAGGATGCCAGGCATTGTGTATTTTCCCATTGGGGAAAGTATGGGTGTGCACATTTTTCAGATACTGTATATACTCATGTATAAGTCTAGAAATTTGGGTCAAAAAATTGACCCAAAAAAACTGAGTCGACTTATCCACGGGTCAATGTGAGTACTGTATCTTAACCCTTATTTAAAAGAAGGAACCATCCCCTGGTGAAAAGCAAGAGTATAATCTGTCCTGGAAGCACTGACCCCCTTTACTCTCTCATCCATCCAGTCTTAAGTATAAGCACAAAGAGTTATGTCTGATGGACTTTTGGAAGTTATTTGACATTGTTTTGCTTTGCTTCATCCTTTAGATCCTTTCCTAAATTTTACTCTCGACTTATCCACCGGTCATAACAAAATCCATGATTTTGGCCCCAAAACTTGCCCTCGACTTATACATGAGGCCGACTTATAGTCGAGTATATACGGTATATGCACTGGGTCACGAGGTGCCAGTCACTGTTGGCATGACCTACCTCACAGGGTTGTTGAGAGAATAAAAATGGAGAAGAGGAGGACCAGTTATATCACCTTTCATTGGAGGAAAGGCAGGATAATCAATGTAAATAATAAATATAAATACATTCTCAGGCATGGGTTGAAAGAAAGGGCCTTCCCCCCTGTCATTTATATTCAGAATCTGGTGCATATTGCTCCCAAACTTGGAGGCTGTGAACTGTTGTAGTTAATAGTGGTTCATTAGACCAGACTTGGATGGAAGATAGGTCTAGTGCTATTGGTCGCTCTTTGGGTGATTTAAAGGAGATCAACAAGGATTCCTGCCTCAGAATGCTGCTGCCACCATAAATTATAATGCGAAAACGCTTGGGATAACTAGGAATAGATTCCAGTATGGGAGGCCTGCCAGTTCTCTTCACTTCTGGTACTGAAAGCAAACTGCTGAGATCTGAGTTCTGAAAACAAACTATGGATTTTCCTCCCTTTGGCTTGTTGGGTGAGAAGTGAAAAGGCACACGCCAGAGCATCTGCTGTGCTCACATTGAGGCTACACAGTGGTTTAGCCTTTGTTTGTACTTGATAAGCCAGGGTTCCCATAGTTGCTTAGCTGTCCGCTATGTGTGACCCAGACCATCTTTTCATCATGAACGTCAATGCATTTATCGATGGTCTGTGTGGAGGAATGCTTCCCTTTTCCCTGAGTCTGCTTGTCAAATTTACTCCATTTGATGATCCCATCTCAGTCACCATTTTGTAAAATGTCTCTCTCGTCCCGGTACCTTATTCTTTTGTTTTCTAGAAAACGTCACCTGTCCACCCACCCTGGAAAGGTGGTCTCATTCTTTGATCCTTTTCTATGTCATTTCTAAAAAGTGTATCCGCACTGCACAGCTACGGTCCATTGATATCACTTTAGTTTCGTGACTTCGTCTTGTGGAATCCTGTGATTTGCAATTTGCCGAGGGACTTCGAAATTCTCTGCCTGGTGCTGTACTAAAGGGTAAGCGAGAGCACTCTAGCCGAGAATTCAAAGTCTCTTGCCCAAGTTAGAAAATCCCAGGATTCGATAGGATGGCACCACGGCACTTGAAGTGGCATCAAACTGTTATAATTGTGCAGTGCGGAGGCACCCCAGCTCCACGGCATTTGATGCGTTTCCTCCCAACCTCCAAATCTCTTTGAAACGAGGGAATAAAATATGCATGTATGGGTTTATGGATACACAGAGAGAGAGAACTTGCCCACACTCGGGGCCTTCGGGTTTCAGGAGGCTATAAATAAATAAAGTTTGAGAAAGGAAGTGACTGCATTTGCATGCAGGCCCCGGAGGAGTAGAGAGAGGCAGCACAGAAAATGGCTAAAGGCCGGGAGCACTGGACTTAGTTAGAATTCAGTGGCTTCAGCTTTGCCTTCCCTCTGATGGCTGAGCGTGATTGACACTTACAAATTACCCAGCCAAAAGTGTCGAGTCTTTGACCCCTGAGTAACATCTTCAGCACGCTTGAGATTTGCCAGCATTTTGTCATCTAATTACTACAAATCCCTTGGAAATTCACTGGCTGGTGAATTTTTAATGCAGGGCGCCGTTTTCAACTGGGCTCGCATTCCTTCCATGCGCTTCCTCCCTCCTGCCCAGTCCAGTCCCCCCCCCCCCAAAAAAACTGTCTTCAATACTTTGCTGGCACAAGTAGGCAGTAGTGAACACCATCACAGCCTGGTTTCAGCACGCACGCGCACACACACACACAAGTCTGTGATGTCTGAGGTCTGCTGTCGTTTGATGTTTGGTTACCTTCTGGGAGCAAACTGTGTGCACATCTGTGTCTTGGCCAAAGATTTGCACTTAGGCTCGCTCGCTCAACTTTTCCACCGGTAGCATTGGAACAACCTGTTGTTGTCGTTCCTGTAGTCATTTGCTGCTAGACAAGGGCAGTGGGTTGGATTTTTGGAGGACTGGCTAAGAACGTTGGGGAGGTCTCGGGTGTACCCTGTGTGTGTCTCCATGTGCCTTCATGTCGCCTGTCGATTTATGGTGTTCTTCCGTTTTGTCTTCTGAAATATCACCTGCAGTCCCACTCTCCTCTCCAAGTACTAACTATGTATGTCTCTGCTTAGTTTCGAAGATGAGACAGGATCTGGTGCCTTTACGGGATCTATGCCTTCCACGTGCATCCTATATTGTTGGAGGTCTATCGTATTACCTAGCCAGGAATCACTTAACAGTTACTACATCTCAAGTCTCTAAAGCCCATGAATATGCCCCTACACATGGGCTTCGGATGCTTAAGAGATGCTTCCATTAGTAGCAGCATTGGGTTAGTCAATCCGATAGTCTTCTAGCAATCATTTGAAAGAGTCAGTTTCCACAGCAGTTGCACCTAAGCTGTGCAAGGCCAGGGCATGTTCCATGGGGAGAGGCAAGTAAGGATGATGATGATGATGATGATGATGATGATGATGATGTAGTAGAGCGCTCTCTTCGTGTCCCACCTATAGAGTCAGTACCCTCTGGATGAATGTGAAGTAGGATCTTCTCAGCTGTGGCACCCTGGTTGTGGAATTCCCACCCCATGGAGGCCCGCCAGTCTGGCTTCATTTTTGCACCGAGTAAAAACGTGGCTGTTCATGAAAGCCTTCGGTGCCTAGCTGATAGACTTCAGTATGGTTACGGCTGTAATCCAACTCTGAAGTTCAGTCTGTGGGGTGGTGTCTGATTCGTTGTGTGGAGCCCTGTCAGCAACGCCTGTGGCGCAGAGTGGCTTTGGTCACCTGAAGGGAACTGATCCCTTTTAGCATCTCCGTCCAAACAAGAAACCATCATTTGGTACCCTCCAGCATTTCACAGGTGAAAAACAGGCCACGCGTGACCAAGCAACATCAGAGTACGGTCAAGACGGCAAAAGTTATTAATGAGAAACAACACACAGGCTCGGAAGGGGCTACAGCAGTTTGCTTTTGCCTGAGCCTACTGGGAAAGGTTCACGGAGTGCTCTCGGTTTGCAGCAACTGAAGAGAACTGAGGGAAGGTGGGAGGGGAAGAGAAACGGGGACATTTTCCAAGCAGCCGAAAAAGAGGGACGAACAGAGGACTATTTGGGACTGTCCCTGCCAAATCGGAACAGATGGAGGGTGTGTCATTTTATTACACTTGTGACCTTGCTTCACTTTGACAGGCCTTTGAACCTGGTTCATCTGGGTCTTGATGAGCTACTGCGTCCACATGCCATCCCCATCCTGCCCATTTGCCCCCAGAGGGATCAAGCACCTTTATAACAGGCAATGTCTTCTTTGTTTCCTCCCCCAGTTTGGAGCCAAGCCGAGGTCGAGAAGACGTTGATGCCTTGACATCCGAATGGATCCCTTGCTTTAAACTCTCTCCAAAGAAGAGCACGTTGAGAAAGAAGAGGACGCCTAAACTAGGTGGCTGTAATACTCCTCCGTTGATACCTTGGGCTCTCTCCTTTCGCTGGAGTAGGAATGAGAGAACGCAACAATGGCTGGGTTTGCCTGCCAACCTGGAGAACTGCCACCTTGGCTTTTCTAAAACCGAGAGATGCAGCCAACCTTCTCGGCAAACAGCTTAGCTGCAGCTGTGTTCTTATTTTATGTTATTTTTCTCCTTAACAACCTGTGCGGTTTTTGGAAAATAATGTACATAATTAAAAGAAAAAGCTAAACATATTGCTAATGAACCCATCTGGACATTGAAAGAAAGCGCAGTTTGATTTGATTTTGCCCATTATTGGTTTCTTTGTGCTATGTTCACCTGTTACCCATGCATCTCTGCCCACCACCTCTGAGTCTTGGCAACTGGGCAGATGTGGAAAGCTAAGGGGACACATTATTTCTCCGGGGGAACTTGGAAAGCTACACGCAAATACCCCACACACAAAATTGCCATCAAATGCCCTCTGGGGGCATAAGGTCTTTGCAACAACAGGGTGAGAAATAGTTGCTTACTGTTCCCTTCTTGTTTCAAAAAAGACCTCTCCTGGACATAAATTGGAGGGGAATGTAACTGCCTCCTCATCCCCGAGAGGGCTTTCGGAGATTTAAAAAACTAAAATTATTTGGGGGGGGGGATGCAAAAAAAAAAAATCACTTTTTTTTAAACCCGGGGGAGCACATGTGACCCATAGGCCTTGCTTTGCTCACCCCTGTACTGTGCCATAAATGATCAAGTATATGGGTGGATAAATGAGAATCATGGTGACGGTGGAGCTAGATGGGTCACGGGTTCAGATTCGCAGGATTGGCAAAGCAAGAAAGTGGTGGCCAAAGACCTCCACCAAGAAGGAAGGTGGAAGGAGGACAGCCAAGCAGACCAAGGGACGAGGAGGGGAAGGGAGACGTCAGGGACACCAGCAGAAAATACCTGGGCTGCCCAATGATTCTGGCCCAAACTTGACCTGGTAGTATTTGTAGTTGGCTCGGAAAGTACTTGGAGAAAGCAGGTGGAGGTGGCACTGATGTCAGTCTGGCTATGTAGCATTCCTCCTATGGTTTGTGGAGGGTAGCCATAGGTTTGAATCCTCTTAGGGTGCATCTTTAACTTCCATGGCTCCATCCTACAGAGTCCTGGGATATGTAGTTTGGTGAGGCGCCAGCACTCTTTGGCAGAGATGGCTAAAGGCCTTGTGAAACTACCAATTCCAGAGCTTTACAGTGATTAAAATGATACTGAACGGCACTATTTCTACAGTGTAGATGCCCCTTTGGTTAGTCCCGACTCGATTAAACCCATTGGATCAAATGCGGAATGATAAGTCAACGTCTGGGTAAATCCCATTGATGCAATGGGTCTGTTCTGGTTGGGAGTGCAGCGTCCATAAACCGTTGGACGTACTGACAGGAGCGTTGGGAAGCCTAGGCCAAAAACGTCTGGAAGGCCAAAATTGTGTCTCTGAAACAGAGAGAGAAGAGCAAGGGTGGGTCTCTCCAGATGCTGAACTACAATTCCTACCAGCCCTACCCAGTGTAGCCAATATAGTTCAACACCTGGAGTATCGCACATTATCCAACCTTGATATGAATCAAGAGACTTTGCATGTACTTTCTGTTTTCTGGTCCTTTTTTAATTGCGAGATAGATTGTTCTAAGGCCTCATTCCCACTACCTTTTAAATCGGATCGCAAATTGGTTTAAATGACCCTGGTTCGCACTTGAACCGAATCGCTGAAGCGATTCGGGAGGGCCCCCGCTAGCCCCATTTAACCCGCGTCTTTTTGACGCTGATTTTTTTGCAGCAAGAAAATGCGATCGGGGCGAATGTAGTGTGAGCCACGCTCCGCTGCCAAACCGATCCGTCGATTCGGATCGCAAAGCGATTTATCTGTAACAATGCGGCCTAAGTCAGCTTGCTCCAGTGTCTGTTCCTCCAGCTTATTTGGACTACAGCCCCCATCGTTCTCATTCGTGCACCATGCTGGCTGACACCTGTTTCAAGATGGACTTCCAGACGCCTTGGTTTCATCCCAGTCTGTCCACCTTCATGGTTTCAAACTGTTTAAATCATTTAAGCTCCTTTTTAAAATGTTTCGATCATTACCTAAGTGTTTTCAGTTGTTTCAATGGATGTTGTCGCCACGTGCCCGGAGATCTTAGAACACGGAATATGAATATTTTAATAGAATCAGATGCCATGGTGGATAAATCCAAGAGCGGGAGAGCCTTTTCCACCTCTTTGTCTCCAAGTTGGTTGTTCAAAATGCAGACTCGGCGGACGTATGCTGAAAAAGCCAGACACTGGCATAAAGTATCTCCCTGCTTTCTGTTCACATAGGACCAGTCGTATGTGCATTATACAACCAACAATAATGACAGTCATAAATATAAGCCATTGCATAAAATATCGTTGTCAATGTGGTTAAGTGCTTTCCGTTTAACCTTGACTCGTGGCAACTCCATGAATGAAAGACCTCCCAAGTCAACCTATCCTCAACAGCGCTGCTCAAGTCCTGCAGAGTCAGGGCTGTGTCATCCTTAAGTGCATCTACACTGTAGAAACGATGCAGTTTGACACCACTTTGACCGCCGTGGCTCCATGCTGCGAAATCCTGGTGCTTGTAGTGTTTGGAGGCACTTGAACAAAGAAGGCTAAAGACCTTGTGAAACTACACATCCCAGGATTCCACAGAATGGAGCTAGGGCACTTAAAGTGGTGTCAGAGTGCATTACAGTGTCGCTGCACCCCTTGGTTCAGTCTATCCATTTGGCATGCGGTCTTCCTCTTACAAGCCTTCAACCTTTCCAAGTATTATTTTCTCTATTATCTCCTGCCTTCTCATAATGTGACCAAAGTTCGACAGCCTCAATTTAGTCGTCGTTTCTTTTTTAAAAGCAGAATATTCTCTTAAGCCCCCAAATTAGTCTCTTTCTCTTCGTGCTTGAACTCCTAAAAACATTTTGCCAGCGGTGCCTGGACTTTTGTCCCTTTCTCGTGCAATTTGGGTGCTCTCAAACAGCATCCTATCCAGAGGCTAGGATTCAGTTTGGGTCTTACATCGATGTAAGTGGACCGATGCGCATCTGGACAACAGCTAGGAAGGCTCCTCAGCCCTTTTAAAGCTACACAACGTAGACCTCGATATAGCGTTACAGCCATTGCCTTTTGTCTTTTGACTTTTACTAATGTCTTCCTTACATTTGTAATGTAGGGCAGTCATTTGTAGTATTCGTGTCCCAAGGCATGTTTCGCTCCAAAGCGCATGGTCGAATGGTAGCAATGGCTTAGGACAGACGGCACAAGTTTTGTCTGGTTTTTTGTTGGTGCTTTTTCATGGACATGTGCCTGTGATGGGTGCTAAGGTGATCCGTTTGGGAGATGGAGCCGTGATTGAGCAGCAGCCGGCTGAAAGGAGGTCCCCACTTTGGCGCCTGAAGTCACATTTTCCGTTCCCAGCCCAAAAAGATGTCCTGCAGCTTGCTTTGGAAAGTGACGCGGGAGCTGCTCTGCCCCAAATGGTACCTTTGAGTCCTGAGAAGGGGCTGGCCGAGGGAACAGCCTGAGCATTTGCTGAATATCTGCGCTTACGCCATCCAGAAGTGTGAAATCGCCAGCTCTCGCCGGGCCCCGAAAGAGAAGATGCATCTCATTCTCACCTCGGCCTTGTGGTGCCAGTGGGGGATTCTCTCCTGGAGAAAAAAGAAAAACTTTCCCTATTTCATTTTTCCCCCCTCTTTCTTTATTGAAGTCGGAACGGTTATGAGTGCCAAGGCTTGTCTAGGCAGCTCCAGAGGCTTGAGAATTAAGCAAAGGAGGTAATTTCCTAGGGAGGTGCAAATTTACATTGCCAGTTTTCCTGCTGCTAGGGAAGAAGGAATGGGATGGAGGCATCTCAAGAGCAGTCCTTGATTTTATAGGGGACAGACCTTAAAAGGATCAAATCTGGCAGCGACTAGGACCAGGAATGGAAGTGGCATAGGTATCAATGCTGTAGAACTGGAGGAAGCAAGGGGACATTTCATCTCTACTTACTATTAATTGAATGTCGTTGTCGTTGTTGTTGTGGTGTGCCTTTGAGTTGTTTCCAATTTATGGGGACCCTATCATGGGGATTTCTTGGCAAGCTTGGTTCCGAGGAGCTTGGCCATTCCCTTCCCCTGAGGCTGAGAGTGTGTGACTTGCCTCCCCAAGCTACAAATCCCAGGATTCGGTCAGATTCGGAGCCGTAGCAGTGAACGTGGTGTCAGACCGCATTATTGTTACAGTGTAGATGCACCGGTTGAAAATGGTTCCCACCTAGAAGTCACCTCTTTGCTCCGTTTCAGTTCCCTGGGTCGCTTTACCTCTGCCTCGACTTTGGACGCCTCAACCGTAAAGACCAAAAGCGTTCAAAATTTTGTGCACAAAAAAAAAGTCCTGAGCAGCAAAACTTCTTGTTAGGCCAAGATTCTTCTTGTCGGGGTTTTGCGACGCTCGAGAAACACCTTTGCTAAAATTTAAATTTTTAAATAATCAAACATTCTTTCTGTTTTAAACAGAGGTCAGAGGGCCATCTGCCAGGAGGGCTTTAGCTGTGTATTCCTGCGTGGCATGGGGTTGTACTGGATGGCCCTCGGAGTCCCTTCCAACGCTACGCTTTTGTCTTTCCAAAGCCAAAGCCCCATCCAGATGTGGATTCGCAGAAGTCTTTAATTATTCAATCCATTTTTTTGCCTTCTTTGCACACAGCTGGAGAATCACTGATCGAAACATGGATAGCCGGCGATATATAGCCAGTGTGTTGGAGAAGGGTAGACCTCAACAGTTCCACCTCGGAGTGGAATAGAATAGTCTTTGGCACTTCATAAAACTTTGCTGCTGCTGCGGCTGCTGCTGTGAAAGCCAAGAAGTAATTAGGGCTGCTTTCTCCAGTGAGTAAAACCCAAATGTCAAACAATACCAGAGCTATTAAGTCCATCTTTTTTAAAAGGGGGGGAAAGGGAAAAGGAGGAAAAGCAAGCAAGCTGCGTCTAGGAGCAGAAGAGTTGTGTCTCTCCGGCTTTTGCGTGGAAGTTCCCTGTAGCAATGGGAAGAGTCGATCATTTCGAGTCAGCAGAGCGGTGATACAGATGTTTGCCCCTTGTCAGAAAGGCTGGACGGACCCCGTGAAATTCCTTCTTGCCACCAGAGGGTGTGCCACTTCCCTTCTCTTCTTTTAACACGGGTTACTTATTTCTTTATGTGAGATTTTTCTGTATCGCCTTCTAGCCCCCAAGGGCTCCCGAGGAGATGAACAACTCGAAACGATTAAAACGATACCCATTAAAGCACCCTTCAAAGCAATCTCAAAACAAGGCACTGAGCAGACCGGCCGGGGGCTTGACCCAGATTGGTCCCCAGGGACAAGTTAGTGCTGACACATTGCTCCCCGTGCCAACCTGGGACCCACTACTGGTGCATGCTCCTTACCTTGCCATGCCATCACTGGCACTCCCATCACGTTTAAGTACCGGTTCTTAAATGTCAGTACTGCAGCCGCAAGCTTGCGAGTTCGAACCTAGTCAGGGCTCCAAGGTCCACTCAGCCTTCCGTCCTTTTGTGGGTCGCTAAAATGAGTACCCATCTTGTTGGGGGCAATTGGCTTACACATTGTAAACCACTTGGGGAGTGCTAGTTCACTGACAAGAGGTATAGAACTGTACTTGCTATTGCTAGTGCTATGGTACTAAGAAGCCCCCTTGTCTCTACATCTGATGCGGACACCGGATGCCAGGCTGCACCCACGTGGCTGGGCACTCTGTTTCTGCATCATATGGGATGACAGTTGGAATAACAGTGTGGCAAGATCAGGAGGCCATATAAACAGCTAGGGTTTGCCATAGAGTTTCCAGGAAACACCATGGCAGACCAGGGATCAAATTGACCTGGGGTAAAGGCTGCTGACCATGGGATCAAGCCAGATTCACCAGATCCGTGTCCAATCTGGCAGGATCAGGCCTGACCCCGGGATTTTGGGGCTGCGGGGAACACAGGCCTTTTGGCCCATATGGATAAGCCCTTAGAATTCCATTTTGAAGTGAATTTAAATGTCAAACGTTAAAAGCCCTGCAGAGCTGCACTATTTCATCTGGCCTCCGGAAGCTTAAAAGACAAGATGCTGAGCTGTCTTAGAAAGGGAAATCCATAGTCAAGGTGCTGCCACAGAGAAGGCCCTGTTATGTCTAGATACCAACCTAGCTTCACGAGGTGTTGGGACACACGACAAGGCCTCCTTTGAGGATCTCAAAAAATCTCCAATTTTGGGAAGGCACATCTAGCGGTCTTTCAGATATCCCAACCTCAGCCCATTTATAGCAATATAGCAATAGCATCTCCATTTCAATAGTGCTTTATAGTGAACTCAGCACTCTCTGAGTGGTTTACAGTCTGTAAGCCAAGGAGGACTCGTTTTACCAACCTTACGAAAGGATGGAAGGCTGAGTCAACCTTGGAGCCCTGGGATCGAACTCGCAACCTCATGGCTACAGTACCTACGCCACCAGGGTTTCCTCTTTTTGATCAAAACCAACCCCCTGGATTTTGCTCAGGTATTTTCCCCTTTGCCTTTGTAGTCCTTCCCACAGATCGGAGTGTTTTCTCATGGCCAAGCTTCTGCTATGGGTCCGTCACGGATAAGCCACTGGTTGCGGTCAAAAGAGGGGGAGAACCAGGAATCAAGGAAACATTCCAGTAAGTATCAACCACAGTTGCACAGTCTGCTCCTCTAATAATAAACAAGCACCAAGTCTAACAAATGAGACAAGATCCAAACACACCCGTTTCAAGGTAGTGCTCTCACCCCGAGATACCTCTATTCACCCTGAGAACTGAAGAAGAGGAACCAGTCCTTGAGTTCTAGCAACCCTGATTGGTTTCCACTTGTTAGGTTCTTGTCGAAATGTGGTTTCATTGCACCCTTTACCCACTCCCTCCAAGTAACTTGGGTACAAGTAACTTGTTACAGGTAACACTTGCCATCCGTTCCTTTGAATCTCAGAAGATAATTGCCACCCTGCGATGGGAAGCCTTGCAGGTCCAACGCTAACAGACAAAAAGTGCCCAATTGCTAAGCAATGAAACGAGGAGGCGGGCATCGGAAAGGAAAGGAGAAGAAGAAACCCGGAGAGGAGGACAAGGGCTGCCTGGCAGAAGAGAGATGTAGCGTGACAACAATGCCACCCTGCAATCCAAGGATAGGGTTTGCTGTGCCGCCTAACAGAGTTGCGTGAGCCTGGAAAGAGCAAAGATACGCAAGGATGGCACTCTTCCCTCCAGTGCCCAAGGCAGCCTGCCACAATCCCTTGATGGCCTCTTCCCTTCGAAGGCCCAGGCTGGGCCTCGCCGCCTTCACGCACCGGCTGGGCAACCGATTTACAGCCGCCGTCATTGCCCCTGCGCCGCCATCTCCCCAGCTTTATGGAGAAAGCCTTGGGGCACAGGGCTGCACCATCACTCATGCCTGCCTCCACGAAACCCAGGCCGCTGCCATAGCAACGGGGCCGAGGAGTTGGTCCTCCGAGATGATGAGTTGCCTTCGCTCAGGTAGCTGCAAGCCACCACGGATGAGCAGCCCACGGTGGGGAGGGTCACTGCTGTGAGCCGGCGCGGCCCAAATGTCACTCCTGATTCATGCCCACTGGCTGTGGCAACCCATACCTGCCATCTTGGCAGAGCAGAGACAAGGGGACAGATGTGCAGCAGGCGCCTTGCCTAGGGGAGCTGTCTCCGTGCCAGCCTCCGCCAGGGCTGTGTGACTACAAAATCCATGACGCCTGAGTAGGTGTGGAGGATGTCGTCTTGTGCCGATTGTCTTTGTCTTTGGTCTCCTTTATCCAAGGCGTTACCAAAAAGCTCCCAGCAGTGCTTACAAATAGTTCACTTGACAGCCCCTACTTGCAAACTAATAAGAAGCAACACATGAGGCAAAAGGGATGCGGAGGGAGAAGGAGCAAAATGGAACTCAGAATCCCAGCATCTTAGAGTTGGAAGAGACCCCCAAGGGCCATCTGATCCAACCTCATTCTGCCACCAAAGCGCTCCCGACCAATGGCCGTCCAGCCTTTGTTTAAAACCCTCTGCTCTGGTGCCACGACAAAGTGCAGTTCCCTGAATTCCATAGCATTGAGCCACGGCCGTTAAAGCGATATCAAATTGCAATACTTCAGCAGTGGAGATGGAGCCGTAGTCCACGTGTCATGAACATATAGGCATGACATTTCTATCAGAAGCCAATGGTGCAAGGAAAGCATCTTCCACTGGCAAGAAACATCTATTCCATCACAACTTCAAAAGTCCAAGTCCACCGACATTTTCCGACTGAAACTCGGTATTCCATAGCTACCAAGCAGGTTCAATGGGTTGGGGTTTCTTTTGATGGTGGTGGCGGTTCTGGGAGAAACACAATTTTTTGCTTACGGTTTCTTTTTGAATATTGGCGTCGTACTCTGCTCTGCTCCGGTGCCGCCACAACAAAGTGCAGTTCCCAGAATTCCACAGCATCGAGCCATGGCTGTGCAAAACCTTGGGGACCTCGGCCTCCTGCCCACCGTGAAAGATTCGCCCTGTTTCTTAAGGGCTGCCTTTGGATTTCAATCTGGTTGGTACTCTTTGTTGGAGCTTCCCTCCGTACTGCAGAACGAATCCAGTTTGACCCCACTTTGAACTGCCATGGCTCAATGCTATGGAACTGTGGGGTGTGTAGTTTTCCGAAACATTTAGCCTCCTCTTTAAGAGAGCTCACAGCAAACTAGATCCCAGGAGTCCATAGTACGGAGCCATGGACATTAAAGCAGTGTTAAACTGGATTATTCCCGCCGTGCGGAGTTTGTTAGGAGAGGGAGAGACGGCTGCCATGGAAGGAGAAAACAAGCCGGTGAAAGGACTGGAGTCCCTAGCTGGGTTTTCCTATAAAGTAGAGGGATTTGACTGGGATTGGCTGTAGAAAATAGTACAACCTCATGGAGAAATCTGTTTAAAATATTCCATCCTCGGTGCTAATCAGCTCTGTTATTTCAGTGCTAACTTGGGGGACATAACTCCTCATCAAGGCGTTGGAACTTGACAAGGGTTTCTTTTCATAGGAAGACCGCAGCTGTTTGCAAAATGATCTACGAGGGCCGAGGGCAACGCACTGGCTCTCCGTTTTCCGTTCCCCGGAGTGGGGTTTCTGCGCTCACGGATCTGTTCCACAGCAGTTTTCCACCTTTGGTCATCTGGACGCTTCCAATAGGTGCGCTGACATCCCTTGGTTTCGTAGTTGCCGAACACGGGCCTGCGTTTCGGCAGTGGCCACATTGGAAACGCAAGAAGAGACCTTCAAGATGTCCCACTTGGATGCCACTTTTCACCAGGACGGGCGCTTGGGGACCCTACATCACTGCAAGCTGAGTCTCCTTTTGGAAGTATTTTGGATTTTGGATTTCCCTCCCCAGATTTTGGACTGTTTGCATACACATAAAGAGAGATCTTGGAGATGGGGCCCAAGCCAAAATGTAAAAATCCTTTGCGTTTGCTATGCGCCTTATAAGCTAGCCTGAAGGTAATTTTGTACACAATAGTTTTAATAACTTTGTGCGTGAAACAATGTCTGAACCATCAGAAAGCAAATGTGTTGCTATCTCGGCCAACCGTGTGGACAAAACTTGGATTCTGGAGTATTTTGGAATTCCAAATAAGATGATTGATGATGATGATGATGATGATGATGATGATGATGATGATGATGATGATGATTTCTTCTTACCAGCCTCTCCTCACGGTTTGAGGCAGGTTACAACATAGTTAAAACACAATCATTGCATAAAATACACCTATTAAGCTGCGTGAAATACTGATATTAAAAGATCTATGCAATATTTATATTACAATACATAGAATGATTAATTAAATATAAAATTCGTGTTTAAAATTCATGATTAAAATAAAGGAGATTCAGCATGCATCAGTATGTAGGAAGAGCTAGGAATTGCCAAGGATTTGGGAACCTTTGGCAACCTAGATTAGACCTCAACCCTTTTCTGAATGCCTCCATCACCTCCAAAGTATATATTTTGGGGACATTTGGGGGGCAAATACTAGGACCAATGTCATCCAGTGGGTTTCCACGGGTGAGCAGGATTCGAATCCTGGTCTTCAATAGTCTAATGCTCAAACCACTTCGCCACTCTTTGCATGCATTAGACGAATTGCATGGCCTACTGTGCATACATTTCCACCTTGGAAGGAGGCAAGTGAGGATCAAAGATCTCCATGCCACCATGCTCCAATGCGCTTATTTGATGGGGCAGGAATTCTGGCGGAAATCTAAGCCGCGCAACCCAACGGCACCATTTTTCCCACTCTGTTTTCCTTCTCGACTCGGGCTTGCCTTTCGTCTGGAAGCAAGGACACTCTGCCCACCTTGAAGGCAACCCGCTTAGCCGCCAGCCAGCTGAAGAGTGACAGAGACCAGCCAGCCCCTCTTGTTGGACTTTTTGCAAGCGGAAGAGAAAGAGAAAGCCCATCAATCATATTTAAACAAAAGCCACTCCAGCCCAAGGGTCTTTTTAAAAGCTCCTTATTTAATTAAAAGTCCCATTTCCCATATTTATGGCTCTTTATTCAGTTAAATATTAACTGCCTGGGCTTGGGCAGGTTGGTTCTTTAGCAGAGAGGAGAAGAGAAGGAGGAGATCTGTTATAGCTGCCTGCGCTCACCAGAGAGTGCCCACCCGATCTTTCTTGGCACAACCAAGAAAGCAAGGGTAGGGCGGGTTTTTTAACCTCCTCAATAGGCGCACGCAAACAGATACCCAGCTGAACAGATGTGGGCAATGCCAGCAAGTCTAGGGGGCAGCGAAATTTGGGCCACGAGCTTTGCAGAACAAAGCTTTTCATTCACATTGGCAGCAGATTTCTGCCTGGTATGCAAGGAATAGAAGCAGCTTGTTGTCGAAACAGACCTAGGGGGTTTGCCATGAAATTTCAAGGGTTTGGTTTTCTGGAGATCATAAGAATGGCCTGGCGCCCACACGTTATTATTTATTATTGTATTACTGCATTGTATTTTAGTGTGATTGTAAACCGCCTCGATCCTACAGGAAGAGGCGGGTTATACATAAAAAATTATTATTATTATTATTATTATTATTATTATTTGGCCCAACCCTACAGCATAGCCAAAGGCCTTGGCATCTGAAGTGGGGTTGGCAATGGGTGCATCTGCACTGTAGAAAGAATGCAAATTGACATCACTTTAAGTGCTGGAGCTCTGTCCTAGGGAATTTTTGGCATGTATAGTTTTACCAGGTCTTGACTTTTCTCCGCCAGAGAGTCCTGATGCCTCGCAAAACTACAGACGCCAGGATTCTGTAGAATGGAGCCGTGGCAGTGAAAGTGGTGTCAAATAGCATTCGTTTTGCAGTGGAGATGCATCCAGAATTGCCGTGTAGATGCGTCCAGACGGTGAACGAAAGGCCTTAATATTGGGAACAAGGAGCAAAAGTTGTTTCTAGGCTCCTGATTTTTTTCTCTTTCTGCCTGTTTGGAGCAAGGTCTGGTGCAACAGAGTCCTCCTTTTGCTCTTGTTTCAGTAGCAATAATAGCAGTAGTCATCATAGTTATTATATTCATTTACCTCCCGGACTCAAGACAGCTCGCAGCGTATCGAAAAGCAATGCAGATTTAAAAACTGTACAAAAACTTCAATTAAAACGGAAACACAAGAGTTATTTCAAAGACAACCCGACAATTTATGGAGCTGAAACCATTAAAACCCATTAAAAGATACACAAGATCGTTTATCTCAATAGAAAAGGCATAGATGCACCCCATAAAACATCCCTGCGTGCCAGGAAGAGCCCTTGTAAACTGGACGTTGCGTGCCATCCAGTTGCTTCTGACTTGACGGCGACCCTATGGCAAACCTCTCATAGGGATATTCTCGCCACAGTTTGTTCAGAGGGGGCTTTGCCATTGACGTCCTCGGAGGCTGACTTACGGGTTTCCATGGCTGAGCGGGGATTTGAACCCTGGTCTCCTGGGTTGCAGCCCAACATTCAAACCACTGCCCCGTGTTGGCTTCTTTAAACCAAGCTCACAGCCAATTCAACTGGTCCATGAGAGCCACAGCGCAGCAAGGACCCCGGGCAGCATACTGCAAGGGATAAAGCTTGGCATTCTCCCTCATAAGAAGAGTTGCTAGCCTCATTCCCGCTTACAGATAAATCGGTGTGCAATCCGAATCGTTGGATCGGTGCGACAGCGGAGCGTGGTTCCCGCTACGTTTGCCCCGATCGCATTTTCCCCCTCTAAAATAATCCACCTGTGGTTCACATTCTTGCATGAATCGATCCAAAAACGGACCCCCTCCAGCTGGCCGAAGGGCCAATTGAAATCGATTCCGATCCACATCTGGTTCACCCTTGCGCAGAATCGATTTGTCAAAAAAGATGCGGAAAACGTCAGCGTCAAAAAGATGCGGGTTAAATGGGTCTAGCACATGCCCCCTCTCTCGGGACCGTTTCAGCAATTTGGTTTACATAGGAACCGGGATTGTTTGAACCGGTTCAAACCAATTTGCTATCCGGTTTAAAAGGATCATAGGCAAGGGCAGCCTGAAGAACTGCTCCTTAGCTGGTTCGGCATTTTGGATAAATTTCAAGCTAGAACCCCGAGCCGTTTTAAACCACAGCCACCACGACATCTTCTGGCGGGGCATTCAAACCGGTATTTCTTATTTTATTTTTACAGAATGCAAGGCACATTACAGAATGTAAGGTACATAAGGTCCATACACGATGTAAGGTGCATAAGGTATGCTCCCATTGATTTCAGTGGGCCTGGTCTCCTTAGGGCTAAAACTGGATTTCACCCCATGCGCGTTTCCATGGGTACTGACCACAACTCTCTGGATGTCACTGGACTGCAGTTTCCATCATCCCCCCATTGGCTCTGCTGGGAGTTGCAGTCCAAGGACTTCAGGGCGGCTGCACACTTCTCATTCCAGCTATACCCCCTACGCCCCGTATGCACAAGTTGCACAATAGTCCTCTTCAAATTACAGTAAATTCTTCCATAATTTTTTTTTAAAAAAAGGCATGTATAAATTAGCGTCCGCCAACGTGATGCAAAGCAGCATCTCCTCTTATCGCTTTTTGCAGGGATGTGTTTGGTTGTCTCTCGGCGCTGCACAAGTGGCCTAATGGACAGGCTCCGGCATGCTTCAAGAATACTTGACTTCCCTCCGTGCCGAGCAGGGGAAGCCATATTGGCTGGCGCATCCTCATTGAGAGGGTCCATTTCATGAACGCATGCAAATGTGCGTCTGTAAAAATGTGCAGTCATGCCTCCTGAAATTCCAGCCTGGAAGTGGTACGTGGGTAACCATGGGGTCAGACACAGAAGGGATTTCAAGTATGGTCCTCAGAGCCACTCAGCATTACTACTACTACTACTTTGGCAACCCAACCCTGAGTTGAAAATGCTGCTGGTGAATGCCAGGTTGGTAAATGAGAAGATGATGGGCCTTCAGCACTTGGATGAGCATGCCGACGTGAGACCTGGCATTACAGAGACCTGGTTGGATGATGCTTGGGAAGGTGAATCTCTCTTCAGCTGGCAAGACCTGGAGGGTGGGAAGGTGGCATTACAGTGGTCTGCCGAAATTCCATTCCCAGTGGCATCACCACGGTTGGCATCACCTGGTGCAGTAACTCATGGTGCTACCTTCTCTATTGATCTCCTCCCATACCACACCATCCAGAATCCTTAGCCATGGCGTATTTGGGTGTGTGTGTGTACTAATGTGACTCCGAAATCACCATTCCCATATATCACTCGATCCAATGGCAATAGTGGTGGCATCAACAACTAGCAAAATTAAAACTAGACCATTCAATTACAACAACAACAATATTTTTGTAATGTTTTTAATACCCCTGAGGGCCATTAATGAGGATACAAAAAAAATTACAAAAAATTATGAATAATGGATAATTCGACCTGTGTCGATCCTTAGTTACAAAATGTGTAACTAAGTACACTGTAATGGGGATATTGTATTGTATCTTGATGTTTATGTGTAATTTTAGCAGAAGGAGGGAGGGTTAAGGGGATTAGGGAAATTTTATTACCGCCTGTATATCTGTTTTATTGGACTGTTGTTACCCGCCTAGATCCCAGAAGAGAGAGGTGGCATATAAATAAATACATTATTATTATTATTATTATTATTATTATTATTACTATTATTATTCAGATAATGAATGTTAACGTTGTTAGTGTTTAATGTTTTAACTTTACAAGTCGCTTATTTGCTTTTTAAATAACTCTTATATTTATACTTTTATTCATGACTTTGTCCAGTTTTAATCTGTTTTGAAATAGGTTGGGAGCTGCCTTATTGGGAGAAAGATAAAGGAATAAAATTAAGAAAGAAAGAAAGAAAGAAAGAAAGAAAGAAAGGTAAGAGAAACGAACATGTGCGTAAAACACCAACAGGATGCCAATCCACATGTAAGAGAAAATAAAGCTGGCACATCCATGCGTACCCTTCTGAGAAGAAGGCTGGGACACATGTGGCCATGCGACATCAGAGTGTGGTCAAGACAGCAAAAGGTTTCGCTGAGGAAGGACACCAAAGCTAGGAGATGGAGCAGCAGATTGCTTTTGCCTAAGCCTCCTGGGAAAGGCAAGATTCCACCTCCTCCTCTCTTCAATCCCTTCCTGATTTAAATGAATGCAACCTACTTTTGCTCTTTGAACTCAGTTTGCAGCAACTGTAGTAATCCAAAGACAACCGGGGGGGGGGGGGAGTGAAAGGAGGATTAAAACGGGGACATTTTAACAGCAGCTCAAAAACTGGGAAGACGGAGGATTACCGTAGATTTTTTGACTATATGTCGACCTCATGCATAAGTCGAGGGCACGTTTTGGGGCCAAAATTATGGATTTTGCTATGACCCATGGATAGGTCGAGGGTAAAATTTAGGGGAATATAGCAAAGGATCTAAAGGTTGAAGTAAAGCCAAACGATGTCAAAGATCTTTTAAAAATTCCAGCAGAGGTAACTCTTTATGTTTACTCTTAAGGCTGGATGGATGAGACAGTGGAGGGGGGTCAGTGCTTCCAGGACAGATTATACTCTTGCTTTCCTTTACTGTATCTCTTAAGATACAGTATTTACGTTGACCCGTGGATACGTCGACTCAGGTTTTTTGGGTCAATTTTTTGACCTCAATTTCTAGACTTATAGAGTACATGAGTATATACAGTATTCAGGACTGTTCCTGCCAAATCAGGACCCTTGGAGAGCATGTTTTTGGATTACGATTCCCAGGATCAACCAGTAGCTAGGGGATTCTGGGAAGGGCAATTTTCACAAGCTCTGCCTATACATTGACTGCACGGAGCATTGGACAAATATTCCGATTTCGTTTTGCTAAAACGTCTGGTGTTTTTTTTTTTTCCTTCTTCTATTTTCTTTCCTAAAAGACTCCCACATGCCGCTTGGAGCCGTTTCCGCTCCTGACCTAACCCCGTGTTTCTCGCAGGCCAACGTCACCGGCAGCTGGAGCTAGGCCCCCCCAAAGTGTCGTCGTTGCAAAACAGCCCGATCCCGGGGAGATTTGCAGGAACAACGGCGCGTGGCTATCATCACCGGCAAAAATCTATGTCTCATTTTCATATCTGGTGAAATGAAATGACACCAGACCACACGGCCGAGTCCCAAAGGAGGAGGGTTGGGTGGGGAGGTGTTTGCGGGGGGGGGGAAACCATGCTGGAGTGTGCATGTGCGTATGTGCCTGTGTGTTGTTTGTGAGCGTAAAGGGGACGAGGGAGGCAGATCAGGTAATGAAATAGAGCTGGTAATTTTCTCCTGGGATGCAGAGGTGGGGGGGATGGATTGGTGCAAGGAGGAGGCCGGTATTGTGGCGGTGTTTGGGGGGGGTGGGTTGGCGGTGGAAGAGAGACAGAAAAACCACAGGGATGTTGGAAAGAAGGAGAGAGACACCAGGTTATCAGAGAAGTGTGAAGACAATAATGCAATCTGACATTTCTGAAATGAGACCCCCGGGTTGCCCTGGCAACGGCTCACGTGGGACCAGTTCCCCGGAGACGGCAGCGAGATGTACTATAAATGATGTTTGATTAGAATTTAAATCATTTAGGTGGAGAGAAGATAGGCCTTTTGTCAGCAAGGGGGCCCCGAGGGGGGTCAGCTGCCAAGCAGCTGGGCTCCGGTGTATTAGCCCGGGCATGTGTTACGGCAGGGAAGGGGTGAAGGGTCGCCCGGCAGGTTGATTACTTTTGGCCTCACCTGCCTACCATTTACAGTAACCTCTCCATCCCCAGCAGGGCTGGATTCCTGGGGGGGCGAGGAGGGACCGGATTGGAGAGAACGGGCAGAGGAACCCATCCTTCCAGAAGGCGTCCTTCCAAAAGGTCCAACCAAGCTAGGCCAGAGCGTTCTTCCATAGCTTTGTTGAGGTTGGGGGCCTTCAAGGCGTTCCCGTTCCTAAGGCCATAAAGGTTTTCTCGGCAACTTTCATGCATGGCAGGGGGGTTGGTGCACGGCAGGGGATTGGACTGGATAATCATAATAAATAATCATAATAAATAATTTATTTATAGTTCCCCACCGAGGTGGGGTCACACCTTGATAAAACGTATCAATACGGTCAATGAAATACAGTAATTCCAATACAGGACACCACAGCGATCATAATAATATCAGATTAAAAACTACCTTCGCATGATGCGACAGTTTTGTAACAGTAGGAGTGCACAGGATCTTCGTCAAGGCTTAATGGAGGATGTCCTAAACAGGGTCAGATGTGGTCTCTTCCAACTCTATGATTCTATGGTTCAGGAGGGGTCTGCCCTTGCCGTCCTCTGAGGCTGAGAGAGTGGGACGTGCCTAAAGTCAACCGGTGGGCTTCGCGGCCGAGTTGGGAATCGAATCCCAGTCTCCACGGTCCTAGTCCAAGTCTTTTCGGGGGCCTTCGAGTCATTTCGGACTGGTGGCGACCCTATCATGAGGTTTTCGTGGCAAGATTTGCCTAGAGGAGGTTTGCCATGCCCTCCCCCGTGAAAGCGTGCGACTTGACAAGGCTTGAGCTCGGAACTGAACCCTGGTCTCCACAGTCCCAGGCCAAGTGTTGTTGCTGTGTGCCGTCAAGTCATTCCCGACGTATGGCGACCCGAAGGCCAACCTATCATGGGGTTTTCTTAGTAAGATTTGTTTGGAGGAGGTTTGTCATGGCCTTCCCTTGAGGCTGAGAGCGTGTGACTTGCCCAAGGTCGTCCAGTGGTTTCCATGACTGAGCAGGGAATCGAACCCTGGTCTCCAGAATCCAACACTCAATATTCGTTTTTTCCGCTGGCTGGTTTATACAGGCTAATCTAACACTTTATTCCACTGAATTGTAGCTTAACTGACATCACATTTAGCATTTCCCCACAAAAACGTATCAACGTTTGGTTCCAGTTTCTCTGGGAATAGAATGAATAGTGCCAACATAGTATCAGTGGCCGAGGCGCTCCAAGCTGATGGTCCATACATAGAGATCCAGAGCTGTTGCGATTGTAAATATTGCCACAATGCACCTCTGGTTAGCTGATCATTACAGTACAATATTAAAAACAGCAAGACGTTTGGGTCAGCCGACCTCCAAAAATAAGCCGCCTCTGTCAATGGGTGGCAATATTTGTTGGTGTTGTGGGACTTCAAGTTGCTTCTGCCTTATGGTGACCCTGACATGGGATTTTGTGGGGCTGAGAGTGTGTGATTTATCCAAGCTTTTCCATGGGCGAGCTGGGAATCGAACCCTGATCTCCAGAGTCCAAGTCCTGCCCTCAGACTACTACATGGAGCAAATGCTCTAGAGACTCTGGCCAAGATTTTACATCAGAGAGAAAATGTGTGACTTTACACACACGGAGTTAGGAGGCAGTTGTGCAAAGTGGGCTTGTGAGTGAATTGCAGTGTCGCACCACACAGTGCGAAACGTGCATCTGCCTGAGCAATGCACAAGGTGCATCCATGTGCAATCTACCTGGACATCTGTGTGTAACTGTGTGCAATGCACAACCATCCACAGTGACACCACATGACTGATGGAAGGAATATGCAAACGTTTGAAGAAAAAGGTTGAAAAACGTATTTCTGGGTAATCCTTATGAGAAGAAACCTGGATTGATGAGACTCTTTGCAATTTGGGACTTATTCTGTGCATAACTTGCATGTGGGGTGTGTGTGTGTGTGTGTGTGTGTACAGAAACAGCATTTTCTGTGGAGACGATAATATTTCTGCTCAGGCATGCAAAAAGGCATGCAAAGTTTGCACGGAATAAACCCCAATGATAGCATTGTCTGCTCAAAAACTGCATTTAATGTACAGAAGAGAACCTTTCTGCTCAGAACTATTATTTTCCATGCATATGGAATACTCTTTCTTGTGTGGTAGATGCTGTTTTCTGTGTGACAACTTTTGCACAGCCTAAAGTCCCATGACAGCATGTTCTGCGCGGAAAACATTACAGAAGAAAATATTCCTACCCGGAAAAATTACTTTAGGTGCATATAAAAATGCTCTCCCTTGTGCCGTAAACGCTGTTTTCTGTGCCCCAAAAGGGGCACAATGCCATTGCCAAGTGTGTGGGAAGAAAATGGGCACCGTTACTTGTTGCTTCCTTTGGAGACGTAAAGAATGAAGAATTCCCTGCCCTCATTGCACGCTATGTTCCTGCTTGTGCAAAAAAATATATCCAACGGCGTCTGTAGGGAAACCTAAACATGCATGTGACACCAACAGGATTCCGGCCTCCTCTCTCTGTCTGCAAGTGATTCAAAAAAGGGAGCCGATGTGCAAAGTTGAAAACAGCAGGGCAAGAAGATGTCGCTGCAACAGAAGAGGAGGATGAAGTGTCCTGGGCAAACCAACAACCCCAGCTCTGTGAGGCACAGCTGTCTTTTTGCCGAGAGTGAGAGCCTTTTAATTGGGCACTTGACAAAACTGCAAAACTGTCTCCGGCATGGGCTTGCTGCCTAGCGGGGGCATGATCTCAGGGCTGCTGGGCAGCTGTTTCACAGCCACGCTTCCTGATGCGCAAGCAAACTTCCCCAGGCGACGCCGGAGCGTATAAGGAGCGGCAATTGTGGAGGCCAGGTGGCTTGTCCATACAGTCGTGAGCCGCAACATTGTGGTGTGCGCATTGACTGTGGCTTAGGGGCTGCGTGTTTAACTCGCCATGAAATCCCGGCCCTAAATCCTCTTCTCCACCTTGCATTGCTTTTTTTTTTTTTTTTTTTTGGATAGTCCCAATTTCACTAACCTGATGGGAACGAAGGTCTGGGCCTGGATTTCTTTCTCCTTTCAAGAGGCAAGGAAGTAATTTTTAATGGAAATGTCCAGCTAAGAGCTTGATCGAGGAGATGGAGTGTAAATGTTTATTGGGGGGGGGGGGGTGTTGGTGGATTTTTCAGGTTATATGGCCATGTTCTAGAAGAGTTTATTTTTGACGTTTCACCAACATCTGTGGCTGGCATCTTCAGAGAATGCTGGCATGGAAGAGATTTAAGTGTATGTGTATACACACACACACACACACACACACCCAACTCTCTTCCATGCCAGCATTCTCTGAAGATGCCAGCCACAGATGCTGTTGAAGCATCAGGAATAAACTCTTTTAGAACATGGCCACAGAGCCCCCCAAACCCACAAAAACCTATGGATGCCGTCCATGAAAGCCTTTGACTTCACACTGTAAATGTTTTGTTCACAGATGTACATCATGGTTTGTGCAATACTGCTTCACTTGTGAATTTTGATGCACGGGTCCCTATGTGCGCATGTCTGCATGGTCAACGCACCATGCACATCCATGCACAGGGTCCATGCACTCCCAAAAGCACATCGGCGCCCACGCACACTCCTGCAACAGAGGTTCCACAGGCACAACTCCATTTCCACAATGTTGAACTGAATACACATGCTCGGCATTGGTCCAAAATGTCCTTTTGGTTCTGTAGGGGAACTTACACAAACCTAAGACACCAACAGGATTCTCTTAGTGACCAGCGGCCCTATAAAAACTAGACTTTGGGACCCAAGTCCAGGACCCTACAGCCTGGTGTTGGGGACAAATGACTGCCGTTGGTAGAGGTGGGAAGTTTGCGCGGTACCAAAACCTGGCACAAGGAACTTGACACAAGGGGAAATCAGGGCCGTGGCACATGGGGATGGCACATGGAGGTGAAAACCAGGATGGGACAATCCCCTTACCCAGTGCCACTGTGAGAAAAGAGGGAAAGCAAAGATTTGGGAAGGAGGGAGAGATGTCGTCATAAAAGCTGCCGCCTATGGGGTCTTGTGGGCTTGGGGCCCCTTGGTATGGTCCCAGGCGCCCTCCAAAAACCCCAGCCCTCCCCTCCACGAATTATTTTTTTCAGACCAATATTCCGGGTTTCTTTCTTTTCTTTTGTTTGCCTGAAAGCTGCCCAAAGTAATAGAAAATGTGGAGGGTCGCCTGGCGAAACGTCAGGAACAAACTCTTCTAGAACGTGGCTACAGAGTCCGAAAAACCCACAAAAAAACTCTACAATGAGTGGATCATTCACAGAATGCTGAAAGCCCATGTAGCTGCCCTGCTGGGAAAGGAGATTAGTTGGCAAGGTAGAGGTGAAGCTGAAGGGCTGAAAATTCACCCCTGCCCCTTCCGCATTTGCCCGCTCCTGTTCTGTGCACTTTCTGGTGCAGAAATGCAAGAGGATCATCTGGATCCAAAGAAAACCACCCCTCTCCGAGCTTCTTATTCATTTCATCTCTTTCAGCCTTGAGATTAACGAAACTACCGCACTCTAAACATGAACTAAAATAAATGGTTTACGACCCTCGGAACCCGGCAATTCCCCAATGCTTGTGAGACTAACAAAACGCAGAAAGGTAGCTGAGTCAAGGACCAGCTGGGAAATCTAAAATGTGTTGGCTCTTTAGCCCCATTTCTTATTTAATTCATTAATAACTTAATTGATCACTAGAGTTCTGGAATTAGATTAATGCTCAAAATTTCAACGTTAAGTCAATCACCTGAGTTTCAGAAATGAATTCAATTAAACGGCCCCTTTGCATTTAGGAAATTTGCAACTGGATTGATCACTGAATTGATTTTGACTAGTTAGTTCCTATTACCGGTTCAGGCCAAGCCGAGGAGACAATACAGCCGATATGATCATTATCGTGCAAAGCTCACGGTTGCTGGGGTGGTTAAAAGAGGCATCATAACATGGGCAAACGCTGCCTCAAAGTATTCCCTATCATTGGGTAAGCGTGGCAGTCATCTCAGGCTGCATCTGCACTACAGAAATAATGGAGTTTGACACCACTTTAACAGCCATAGTGCCATGCGATGGAATCCCAAGATTTGCACTTTGTCGTGGCCCCAGAACTCTCTAACAGAGAAGGCCCACTATATCACAAAACTACGGACCCCCAATTCCATAGCATGGAGCCGTGGCAGTTAAAGTGGTTTAAAGTGGATTATTTCTGTACTGTAGATGAAGCCCAGTAATGTCCAAACTCTGGCCCTCCAGGTGTTTTGGACTCCAGCTCCTAGAATCCCAGACCATTAGCCAAGATGGTGAGGAGTTCTGGGAGCTGAAGTCCAAAACACCCGGAGGTCCAGAGTTTGGACATCACTGACGAAACCTGAAAACCTACGACACTTAAATAAATATCTGACGGTGGAGTTATGCCGCACAATCCCTACACTGAGTCCCAAGGTAACCCAATGAATTCAGGGGGA